>JAUUEB010345886.1:666-12527 GCA_032362205.1 Clione limacina
CCCCAAGAGAAACCCTGTACTCCCCTAGTATATATCCAGGTCTTTGACTGGGGGGAGGAGATGTGCTTATCATATATGCTTATACCAGTGACTTCTGTTTTCTGACGTTTGGCCTAGTGCCAACCATCATTGTTTCAACTGTGTCGTTATTCATTTTCAATTTGTTTAAATGCATTCGATCATTTATGTTAGAACAATAAAGAGTATTTAGCATGCTGTCAAAGTTTGAGGTAGAGATACATTTGTAGAGCTGGGTGTCATCAACGTACATATGGTAAGAAAAGGCATTACTTCAAATGACGTCATACAATGAAGAAAGTTATGTTCGAGTAGTCACTGAATTCGATCTAATTACTGTTAAACAGGTTAGATTCGCTATATGCGTTCATGGACATTATTAACATTTTTTGTGCTTTTATTTTAGAGATATCATAATGTTATGTGAAAATTGATAGCCGTTTTTCCGTATCAAATGAACTATTTTAAATACTTATATTTTAGGAAAAATTAAATGTGATCCTTGAGATACGATATCATTGATACTACTGAATTGAAATAGACTACTCCTGATTTGGTTGCAACCAGGCCACGAAAAAATATCCAAGACTTTGCGAAGACACTCAAATCAAAAGAGGCAATCGTGTCTTGAAGCCAAGATACTCAAAGGTCAGTCTAGTGTATCCATTCTGAGAACTCTTGCAGTCATAATAATATTTGTCACTCTCTGTTATTCTTTTTGGGAGTTGAAATCAAGGTTATTGCATTTGGATATATACATAATGACTTAATCAAGTTTGTTTACATCCTCTTCAAATATTCAAGCTTTCTATTTAATAACAACAGTTTTCAAAAGTATCGTGAACGCTTAAGCACTATAATAACCAAAGTATGACGCAACACCAATAATTATCCTTCTCAGAACTAACCTATCTACTTTAATAGATCACAGCACAATTCAAGCATTCAAGCATTTATTGATTCTATATTTTGTTAGATGAAAAACCGATAATTGCTTAATCATGGTCAGTCAAGCTAAACAAATACTAAATGGTCATGTTTGTTAATAAACAACGACAATAATTCGAAAAGCCTCACTTCATATCTACACAAAGCTGTCAGACAAAGTATCATGTTAATTTAGACACTAAAATTCTACCCAAAGCTGATACACAAATGTAAATATTGATAAAGTAGTCAATAAGTAATGTTCAACAAAATGGGTAGAAGAAGAAAAAATATAACTGTCATATGAAATTAGCTTGATTGACTACAGAGCACGCACGGGGAGTAAAAGGGTATAATAAGATCAATAACTGTTTGTACATAACGCCAATGTGTCCTGTTTCATGTTTAGGCTGCTTACATTTGTCTTTTCTATTCCCATTGCAGTTTTTTGTTTTGTAACCTCCTTAAAACACCTTATTTCCAAGAAAAAAAAAATCGATTTGACCAAACATCATACAAATTATATTATCATTCGTACAACTTTTTTGACAATCACAAAAGCCATGAAGTATTCGGAGCATATTGTCCACTGAAATAGTATAACATGTATACTGATGCCATGTTTGTTTTTTCTAACGAACAGTTTAAATAATTGAAGCCACCTTACCTCGTTGGAATGCTTGGACATGGCTTCATTTGTTGATTGCAATTTGGACTAGTTTACATGATGCTATTTGTGTGTCTTTTCGTACCAGACGCATAAAAGTAAAATGTAAAAAGTGACCGATTAAGGTTGGCAGTTCATTGGACATTTACCCCGCCCTTTGCCAGGGTTTATCGCATTTTGAAGCTCACGTCGGGGAATTAAATGTAACTGACGCTCCAGTGAACCGATCACTAGGGAACAAACTATATATAATTTAGAACCAACATTATATTATAACCTCCGGTGTATTGATCATTTTTTAAAGAACTGTTATTCTCGATATGATGGATGTTATTTACACAATAAATGATATAATCCAGATATATAGAAATCTATATTCTCGTTAATTTTATTTGGTGTTTTTTCCTCATTTGATGTATAACTATTCTGACGTTGCAAAATATTGTCATATGGTAAACAACTATCTCAGATAACAAAACAATTCATTAAGCATGATATGACAGTTTTCCATTTCAAATGTAGGCAATTGGGGCCCATACAATGTCAATTATAAAAATTCAAATGTCATACCCCTTCTCAACCTATTGATATATTGACATACCTTATCTGATAATAAGATAAACGAATGAACAGCTTAAAACAAACTCATGTTTACAAAACCTACACCAATGAATTGATGAAATCGGTTTCCCCTTTATCAATGTATTATTTATGAACAATGAAAAAGAAGCTGTATATGTCTCGGTAATACAGCGTTGAATTGATTGTAAATTCACACCACTAAACAAATTGGCCATGGGACATTCAATAAAAAGTTAAACTCGTTGTGGAGCATATAATGAAGAGAATATCGGTCTGTTGAGTCCATTGATAGTGAAAAGCGATCAGACAGAGAGGAAATGATTTTTATTTCAGATGTCAATAGAAAAACAAATATCAAATATGTAACAAGAAACCCATGTATTGACATCCAATCCACAGGTTTTGGAATCTGGAATAATGTTATCTAGTAATATTATATTATGAACACACGAACAAAAATGAGAAGTTGTTCTATCCTTGCATTGTATAATAAACGGTTAACTGCGTAAAAAGACATTCATGTAAAAAGACTGTTCATCGTTGTTATTTGTTATACTTATCGTAAAACGAAACGTTGCACGTCTTTAAATACTTATTATACCTGCCGTCTTCAGTTTTTCGTAAAGCAAATAACGTTGCCACTTTTGCCGTTATGTAATTTATTAGACATCTAATGATAAATGAGAGGCAACATACCAACATAAATTTCCAATTACAATTATTTGTTCTCCAATTGACGTTTATGGGCAGCTTAATATAAACATTTTGTGTGAAACTTAACAAGCAGTGACATGATTGGTATTTCAAATTATATCATAAAACATGCATTATTAGAACTAATTAAAATGATATTGAAAATGTGTTTGATTGAAACGGTAAACAGCTTTTATTTAGTTAAAAGTACTGGTGACCTCCCGAGACGATTTCTTGACAGGCTATACAAATTATGCTTCTAGCTCTAGTGGGACGTAAAAAAACACATCTGCATTGCCTATAGACACATTGAATAATGCTGGCATGTAATATCAATAAGAAGAGTCTATTCATTTGAAAATGTTGTCAAATGTTCATAAGTTGAACTTTTTATCAATGCCGAAGAAAATAATAACTAGAAATAATGAATACTCACAGAAAGTACAACCACGACCATCAGAGATGATAAACTTCAAGTCCAGTATTTATTACTTGATTGTCACATATCGGATTTTAAAAACAGTGTTCGTTTACACCATAAGAAAAGTAGTAGATTTATTTAAAACAAGATGAATTCAAAACAGTTCGTATCTCAACTTGAAAGAGTAAGAAAACACAAAACCTTTAATCGATATCTTCAAACATTAAAAGCATTAGGACACAAAAGCTCACGGCACAGTAGTTAACATTGGTTTGTCTCTTACTAACCAACACCACACCAAGAGGTGGTTTTAATTGTATCCCTACATCTAACCCTTAACATATCGGAGTGGCTAACGGAGGATGTTCTCAGAGATAAGGAACATAACTCTTCAACATATTGATGAAGTTGTTTTAGTGGTCACTAGAAGAGCCTTTTTGCAACATTGCAGGATACAACGATGCAACCACTGCGTGAAGGACATATATGAACACAAAAAATGGAACTTAAATTCGTTCACATGATACTCTTACAAAAAGTAAGATTCCATGTTTTAAAGAACCACAAAATAGCCTCTGTGCAAGTTTTGCCTTTTAACTGGTTTATACTTATTTAATTGTTCGCTTCATTGAAAATAGGAATTCATTTGCATGATCGAATCTCAAGCACAAAACAGGAATTGGCGCCAATAACGTAATCATTTCTATGTTTAGGCAAAATTGGCATTGTATAGTTTAATGCAAGGTTGCATGTACTCTATTTGTCTTTAAATTCACTCGATATCATGAAATGTATTCTAACAAAGGAGTTGACATTGATTGTGCTCGAGCCGTGTAAATCGAGTAATCAAATCTAAGTTAAATAGGCTGTACAGCGAGAATGAAAGGGATATTGGAATGTAATTCAAGCAGTCACACCTTGGCAGGTAGAGCCAATATACGATTTAAGAGCAAGAACCCCAGAAAGAAAATATAAGGAAACTACTATGTGTAATGCTTTCATGCTGTACACACTTAATTTTTGAACTTTACAGACCTACATCATTTCAGATGTAAGTTTGTAACATCTTCATAATAAGATTAAAAATATGTGTGTTTATTTTGTGCGTGTATGCAACGGGATTACAGTCACAGTTTTGACTCAATCAAACTAAAACTTTGGCAAAATGTTGGTATACCTTACCAAATGTGTAGTTAGGCTTTTGGTGGAATTCTGTCGACTGTAATAAAAGTTATTAGCTTCTTTAGTTTTGGTGCGTATTTTACAGATAAAACATAGAACAAACTTCAGGTTTTAATCAACATGTTTTCTTGTTATTGCTTTTTAACTGTCTTTCCAACCGACATTGTCAAAATATATGTACATATTATAATTAATCCATGACTTTGAATCAATTTCACAATGTGTATGTTTAGAAAAGATTTGACGATAAATAGTAAGTCAACAGTTGGCGGAGCAGGCTTTTCAGAACAGCAGCTGTCAACTGTTAACCTTTATAAAGATTCTACAATGACCTAGCTTGTAAGAGTGTTGATCGCAGGAGATGCATGTATGTGACCTTCAATACCGTATGGCAGAAGTGCAAGCAGGATAATAAGTCAACAGTTTGTAGGGCAGGCTTTTCAGAACAGCAGATATGAAGACTCCACAACGACCTAGCTTGGTAAGAGTGCGAGGACACCAATGCATATAAACTTCAATACCGTATGCCAGAAGTACAAGCAGAATGCAAACTTCTTCAGAAATTTCATGCAAATTTAGCCATGCAAAGGTAGAAAACAAACGTAATGATACTATTTTTTAACATTTTTGTACAGTATTTATATTCTGAATGAAATTATTGAATTTCAAGTGATCAAGTACTGAACCATTTAGAAATATGCCTGTTTAATAATAAAAAAATTGTCTTGATCCCATGTACAAACATGTATATACATCAATGCATTCATGAGAAACTGATAATTTATGACAAAGCTTTCAAAGTGCATGAATAAGCGTTATGTAAAGGCAATTCATATTTTCATTATTGTGTTTGCATGTGCCCGTCTATATAGACACTTATCGGTTTCATTACTGACATATGAGTCAGTGCATTATTATGAAAACCATTAGATCCACTGACATCCTTACATTTCACGATGACCATGCTCATTATTTACACCCCGCTACATAATGGTAGCAAACAAGATAATTCTATGTCCAATTTTTGAACACACAAACTGAATCAAAGCTTTGTATATCTCATGTTTGTGCGTACAATTTGTGTGCCTTATATTAACACGACACAAACGCTCCAATATTGATCTGAAATCATTAAACATTATCAAAGATGAAAATGCTGTTTGCTGTCATGTCGATCTGCATAAGACTTGATCTTTCTCTTAGTACAAATAAGTGAAACGCCAATATGCTTTAATGGAAATAATAAAAAAAAAATATAGCAATATTACATTGCTTTCTTTTGCTAAATATTGATTTTCACTTCCAATATTTGAAAGGAAACACCCTTTGTTGTTAGCTGAATGAAAAAAAACAAGAATCAGCCGGAAAAAAGACCCTTTAGTTTTGACGAAAGTCTCCGTCATGCACGTGAGAGGGCTCGGTTTTGGATCTAGTCAGTGCCACATGTTTTCTTCCACCTTCCACTTCATCTTGACTGATTAATTTCGAAATCGCCTTCCTTAAGATTAACATATTGTTTTTTAACATACCGTTCCAACTGAACACATATGGAAATCAAACATTCCGATTACAGTACTTTTAGGACGAATGGTGGGAGTTTATGACGTTACTAAACTAGTTTATATATAACGTTGTACAAAGATATATATAAAAAGTATTGCGTTTTTTTAACAGAGCCAATCCTGTTTAAAGATTACTTTTAGGTTTACATAGCATCGTTTATCTATAGTTCTGCTTCACTGAAAGACGGGTATGTCTTATGGATTGTACGTACATGAAAGGAGACTAGTTAGTACCATAAAAAGACAAATGATAATAAAAAGTAAAGGCATAAATCAAGAAAAACGAAAGAAATAATTAAAATGAAAAAAGATAGACCAGAGAGAAGCAAAACTATAAAAAGAAAAAAAAATCAACCAAGAAAGATAAAAACAATTAAAATATTGAAAGAAAAGAAAGTTGATCCAATGAATAGAGAAGGGTAATTGAGAAAAGGAAAGGGGATAACGAAAATACAATATAGATAAAAAATTACGATGACTTAAGGCTTTTCATTTTTAAGGTAAACAAATAATCATTTTTCATGGTTGGCATCTGACAAGCACAGACACATATAATTTTATTTTCTATCTTCATGAAAGTAGTACATGTTATATCTATAACGTTCTACTAGGCTTAAAAAATGTTCCTCTTGGTGTCTACTTTGACTTTGATTTATGCATAAAAACACTGATTTTGATATGTTTCTAGTGTGAAGATGAACTGGGATGTATATTAACTTAATTTCTAATCAAGATTATTATTTTATTCTCTGGTAAATGGAGAGGCTTTTCCTATTTCGACAGACAATCTCAGTGTAGCATGACAAAACCAACAAGATATCGAAATCCCCCAAGTAGTCGTTAATGTGTATTGCCATCGTGAGAGAAGGATATCATTAAATAAAATATATCGGTCTTTTGTGTAAAGCCACCTGGATAATGAATTTAATAACGTACCTAGTCTCAAAATATAACTATATTCTTCGAGAATCAAAGAAAAAAAAACATGAGAACTTGGCGAATGTTGATAGACTTTCTTTTTAAAAATACATCAAAGTAACAATAATATTTGTAATACAACGAGTTGCATAAACGTTCTCGATCTTTATACTAGACGAAACAAAATTTGATGTACTTTAAGCACAGGTAAGTTTCAAAGAAAAGAATGCACGCAAAAAATGACATCAGGCGGCATATCGTGAAAAAACATACAATAAAGATAACTAATAATGACATAAAAATAGTTGGCAAGTATGCAATAACATGAATCAAACAGAAATGGCAGTTGATAACGTTATCATCAACATGTTACTTCTAGAATTGTAAACATTTTATGATGCGTAACAAAATAATATATACCAGCCTCAAGGTCATACTGATTTCAATTGAAAGAATGATAGTGATCAACGTTTAAATAGAGAATAACAACAAAGTTCATTTCATGTATTTAAACTCGATAATGGAGGTGTGCACTATAGACTTTTAGTAGGGTATTGTTTTTATTTAGCAATTGTGTTCAGTGTGTTACTTTGATACTTTTAGTATACTGTTAACTTGAGCAATGATATTATTTTGTGGAAACCGATACCGTATCTTTATAAGAAGCATAATCGGATTATACTTTCATAATAAAAAGGGTACTGAACACGTCATAATTCGTATACATTAGGCTGTTTCACTCTAGTACAATGTTAATTGTATGTGTAATTTTTACTGCGTATTTCAGATTGTCAACTGGGATCACAAGAGAGTGAGACGATCACAATATGTTTGCAGAATATATTTGTCGTTTTCAAAACTGCATTTGACGCCATTGTGTTATTTAACATATCCGATGTATATAACTTATAACGACCGTTTTAAAAGAACACACATTTCGGTAAAAGGAGTAACATAAATTTCAAATTGCCAGATAAAATAGCAGGTAAACAAAAATTATGTCAAAAAAGACCCAGTGTGCCATTTGCACGCAAGGTATATTCGCTGTGTTGTTTGGATTTCAAGATGGCGTCGCGAACTCTAGGAACCTCGCGTTTGTAAACAGAGCGAATATGAGGTATTTGAGAAGTCAAACGCCACTTGACGTGGTAGAACTATCTATTCTACAACTTATTAAAAAAAAGTAATTAGGTTTTTGAGGGGTTCGATCCAACGATATTTTGCATGACAGACAAACGCTTTTATCCATTACACCACAGAACCGATAAAGAGTGTCGTCAAAAATAAGTATATATTATATACCAGTTTGTTACACACTAATAAGCATATATATGAGCAGTATTAAGTCCAATTCGGCAATAGCAATCCTTCTTTCGGTATAACAACACCGCGAATTTCCCTAGCCGGCGTCAGGCTCTGGTCATAAACTAGATGACGTGTTTTTTTTTTAGCATGGACGATCAACGGTGATGTATTGTTACGTCAGCAGAGCAAACATACCGCCGATAATTATGTTTTATTGTAAGATAAATATTAAGAAAAAAGTAATATTAATATTTTGTTCAATGAATTTAACCAAGTTGTTAAGAAATTGAAATTTGAAGATAATCAATAAAATAATCCATCTTAATATTTTGTTCGACGCATATAACCTAGTTTTACCGAACTTGAAAATTGAAAAAATACAATGTAAATTAAATTACACCATTAAATTCTTAAAACATTGTTTCGTTAAACATTTAACATCCCCCCACCCCTTTAATTTATGAATATGTCAACAATTGAAGGAGAAGAAGAATGTTCTTAATTTTTTTTTATATTTTCATACATGATTATCAATAAAAGTGTCTTAGAAAGGTTAAGTTTTTTTCCCTTAATATCGTAAAGTTAGCTAGGTTTTGAGGTTTGATGAAGAATACGACGTAAATTCTCTTCACATTGTAGACATCCTTAATTATATTTTTATTTGAATTATACTAAGGGTGTAGAAAAAAAAATAATATTCAAATTCTAATTTAGAAACATGTTCATACTCTGAAAATACAAGATATTGTCCGTATTGATACATACTGTCATAGCAAAATACTCATGAGAACCTGTATGTCGCGTAACTCACGGGTCCCTAAATCACAGGCGACAAGTGTCAATACTTAAGTGAAATATGTCACCAAATGCACGTGCATATGTTTAGTACGGGTAAGTATACTTACATTCTTCCTGTACAAGACAAATCAAAAATATTCTTAGCCTGCATACAAAAGTTAGTTTGGTACAATTTTTAACAGTATTTAATATATTCTGACAAATTTGGTATGAAAATAATTGTCACGTACTCGCTAATATCATTGTAATATTTCAAAATAACTATTTACAATTTTTAAGAGACGATAAAAAAATCAAATATCACTTTATTACTATGCATACAATGATTGACCACCTGTCGAGATAGACTGTGAACACAGTTGAGGTGTGAAGTTTTGCCTGTGAGAGCAACAACCACGTATCTCCATCTGCCTCTAATACAGGTAATATTTGATTGCGTAAGTAGGCGAATCCATATGCACCCGATTATACATATCATGCTCATCAATGTCTTGAGGACCATGGAAACATATCTACGATGTTTGATGATAATAAGAAGTAAAGGAATGACAAGTGTTAGCATTTATAGGGAAGTTTAATCGGATACGATGATGAAACGAACCATTGATGTGAAATGAAGCATAATACTTTCGTGTTTCCGTACGGTGTGATCAATATAAACGCATTTCAGTAAGGAATGATAGCATATCATGTTGCACCTATTGTAACGGAACCTATTTTATATAGAAGCCAATGACGGTTGATTGCCTATTCCGTAAGTTACATTTCGTCAAGTATCATTGATTGTGTTGTAACTAAATATGTTTACAATCCCTCTGTCTCTGATTTCTTTTAATACAGCGACACAGATTGTGTGTTCCTAAGAGTTATTTATGAGAGTCAGCGCCACGTAAAGAGTAAAATCAATTCAAATTTGAAAGAAAAGAAAGTGTAAAAGGTTAAATATCAAGATATTTCAGACAGAGACTTAAACGAAAAGATACGCTAGACATACATATACTGCTGGTTTGTTTGAACTGGTATAATATACAATTTTTTTGTCTTGACAAGATATCAATAATTCTTTCCTTGCCACCAGAACAATGGCATTGTAAAATCAGCAGTTTTTGGAGGTACGTTTTATGTTCATGTACGTTCATTAAATGATAAGAAAACGGACCTGTACGGACTACAGTCAGTTGCGCGACATTTTGCCTGTGTCGCGTCCTGTGTCGACATTGCTGTGCGATCTCTGAGTGCTTGTTCAGGCAGTTACTGGCGTGTATGTTATTGCATATGTACATTTTCTCAAACAAACACAGTTCACAATACTTGCCGCCCGGTCTGACTGGCTTCGCCAGGAAAGGCGCAATATTAATAAGGTTTATTATTATTATTATTATTATTTATTGCTGGTGTCGTCTATGCATGTGCAATGAAAGTACCTACAGAAGAATGATACACTAAAAAGTGGCTTACATAGTAGCAAAAATATATTGCTTTCGCGTTAAGCATATATTACGACAGTATTTAATGTGAATATTGGACATAAAAGAAAAACGTAAATGTGCATAATACATTACAGCTTTAGTTTAAATTGTTTTTATGATCATCTTAATGCTTGGCACTTCCAAGAAGCACCCAGGTAATGAAGTGATTAAATCTGTGATCAAAATAAAATGTTAGATGATATTCAGGCTGTTCTACAATCTTGAAATATTTTGTCCATGTTGGGCTATTTTTGTATACTTTATAATGCTGATAAAAAGTGGAGCATGTAGGCACAGAAATGTGTAGAATATAATTTCCTTTGTTACTACAGAGCCAACTTTCAACTTGGCATACTCTGACCATTTAGCGTCTTCTGACAGGAGAGATCACTTTTCAATGCCAGTTGTAGAAATTACATTGGCTTATTTCTTTTTTTTAATTTCTGTATTTTATTTGGCAAGGGTGTAGCTTTTAGATAAAAACCACAAACAAGCTGCAGTTCGTTCCTGAAACCAGGAAATTGAGCCGAGGTTCATTGGATTTACATGGTAAAAAAATATTTTTATTATAATTTAATTCTAACCTCCAGGGTCGTTTTTTTTATCTGAGCACATAAGACTGTCATGGAAACGGGAAACGTCTTTCAGTACTTTGAATCAGTCAAGCAAAAAAAAACGATTGACAAAAACAAAATGGGGAATATAGTAGGAGTAAAGCTTTTGTATGTGATCATCACTCGCGTATTGTGGTTTCTGTTATGCACACTTTACTGACAGCAGATGCCAGCACCTGTGTGCAGCCACGCCTGTCAGTTCGCGAACCGATCACTCGCGACCTGGCGTAAGACACAAATGAATGTGGAATCGCTGATTCGATGAAGACAGGTGAACGAACAGTGGTCCGACTTACGGCGACAGTTGGATGTTGGATTTCTAAAATGTTGTCACGGTGATTTAATGAGTGGTTCTGATTATGCTGATATGTGAAGTTTCATTGGAACATTATTCAAAGGTTTGTAAAAACGAATTTCATTATTCGAATTTAAAATAATTAAGAACTAAGAGGGAAAACCTTAATGCAAAGAATATCTTAAGTGAATAGAAAATACACGGTTTATGAAAAAAAAACAGATGAGATAAAAATAAAGTCATTTGTTATGAATAGAACGAAATTTACCATACAAAGACGAATAAAAGTAAGTTTATTATTAAGGTTCCTATTTTCAGTAATTGTAAAATATATTACAAAAGACTTTTGAGAGAACGGTCTTTCCTAGAAAGGTTAGAGTTAGCAAAAGGCATCAATCTTCAGTAGATAG
>JAUUEB010345997.1:0-12525 GCA_032362205.1 Clione limacina
TTATAACACTGAATTACGTCTTTGAATATCTATAGAGGGAAAGTGCAGGATGCTCTGTGTTGGTGTCTGTACTCTATGTGAGTACTCATGTTTCTAGTTAACACGTGTTATAACACTGAATTACGTCTTTGAATATCTATAGAGGGAAAGTGCAGGATGCTCTGTGTTGGTGTCTGTACTCTATGTGAGTACTCATGTTTCTAGTTAACACGTGTTATAACACTGAATTACGTCTTTGAATATCTATAGAGGGAAAGTGCAGGATGCTCTGTGTTGGTGTCTGTACTCTATATGAGTACTCATGTTTCTAGTTGACACGTGTTATAACACTGAATTACATCTTTGAATATCTATAGAGGGAAAGTGCGTTAAACTTGGAATACTCTCCTATTAGGTAAAATTCACTTAGTTCAAACAATTCTGCTTGCTCATCGTTATGACGCAGGATCATTTTTTTTACAAATAGTTGAGTAGTGAACAATCTATAAAAATCAGAATATAAATACAATTGACATAAATAGTGAAATCCCTTGTTTACATAATGACAGAAATATTGATATTAGTCAACTCACTGTGTGTGATGTAGCAGAGAGAGGCGTGCGCTGCACTGGTGTGCGTTTGTTGACACGGTTATCCCACAGGACAATACGACCAGAATAGGTTCCACCAATCACAAGATTTGGATGGAACTTTGCAAAACATGTTGACATCACAGACGACTGGAACAGGAAGTTGATCAAAAAGTTAGAATATTAAAAATCAATGTTTATCACAATTTTTGGCTTGATAATCAGAGTGTGCCTTAAGGGACATGACTCTTCCTTAAAAAGTCAAATTAGAACAACAAGTGTAAAGTTATAATGGTGATGGTAATACATCTGGTAATTTACTTTTGTTGAATGTTAAGTCACTTAAGCAGTTGTGAATTTGAATTAAAAAAAAGTATCTGGATTATTTATGATTAAACTTTAGAATTGCATCTGTCTAACTATAATTCATTTTTGTTGTGAGATAAGGATTGAAAAAGGAGAGTCATTTGTTTTGTATGTTTTGATACCAACTCGGATATATCAATATAACAGCATTAAGAAGTTACAGCTTTTCATTTCCTTTAAAATCTCTTTTTATGTAAATAACAAAAAATGACATCAGACAATGAAAACATTCACATTTATCAAGCTGATTTTCTATACAAAAAAGTAAAGTAAAGAGTAGAAACTGAAAAGTAATGCCAGTTGTTTGATAAAAGCATTAAAGTTAACAACTGACCTGGCAGTGGAAGATGTATTCTGGTGCCATGTTCTTGTACTTCAAGTTCCAGATAAGAGCAACACCATCAGGGTCATTGGGTGCATCCTCGTTAGCATTGTAGGAAGCCACTAACAACTCAGGGTGCTGACAAAACCAAAAGTTACAGCTAATTTAATTATAATCTTCTGAGCAACAAATATTGAAAGGTTACAGAGTCTCTAAATTAACACATGTAAAGTTATATATGTAGCATAATTGTACGCAGTTTACCTCTGAACTCTTTGGAGTGGTGTGTTTGAATCACAAATTACGTTATCATTTATAGTAATTTTTCCGATTGATGAGACCACTTGTTTTTGCTTGGATTTGTGATTTGATTTTTCTGATTGATTAATTTGAAAATAAAAAATCGTTATCAAAAGTTTTCAAGTATCAATTCGGAAAATATTCATATCTCACCGATTCTGAATTATGAACCACAATTTACATTTTCTCATTCTAGTTGATTGTAAAGTCTTTAAAGTCAATAAAGTCAAAATACCTGTGGTGACCAGTCCATACTGGTGATGGTTCTCCTCCTGGACCACCTCTCATCATAGAACTCCTGTTGCAACTTCAGCCTCTCACCAGCCAGACTGTCACTGAAAATAAAGAAAACAAATCAATTACTTACTAAACTGATCAGATATGGAGGCAGTCTCTTGACTCACAAAATGCATTGAGTTTTTGCTATATCTAGTCCATAGACCAGAAGTACTCAACTCTGTACTAACACTTATCATCATATAGCTTAAATGGATATCATATGGGCTGGATTTGAGATTATAACATAAATAAGAGATTCATCTCCCTTTTAAAACAAAATACTGCTGTATCCAGCTGTAACTTTTAATATTTCATTCTGAGTTAAAGTCAGTGGGATCCTAATTCTTTAGCTCAAGTGTTGCCTGTAGCACAGGTTGGTCAACATGGTACAAATGATATAAAATAATTCATTTGTTAAATAGAAGTCACTAACTAATAAAAACAAACCAGTGATTCTTCTAATGTAGAACACAAAAAGGCAAGTTATACAACTTTCTGACATAACAAATTCAAATTAAAAAGAATAAATTATTTCCCCAGAAAAAAGCTCCGACCTAAAGTGTTTTTCCCCAGTGAGCCAGTTGTTAACGCAAATTAGTTTTAGAACTTAATCCACTTTCAACCTCTTGACTTAAATAACATAGTAAAAATGCATGCATATTTCAGCTAAAGATTTTGAGGTATATTTTGACATTGTAACTCACTCATCCTTTCCCTCATTGTCAGCACCGCTGTAGTCAGTGGTCAGACCTGAGTCACCTTGTGCCAACATGCGCTGCATGACACGAGCAGCTCTAGTCATACTCAGCTGGAAGTCCTCAGACATCATTATCTGCTTCTTTTCCTCCTCAGTTAGCTCAGGGACTGGATGAAATCAAGGTATAAATGAGAAACCTGATATAACAAACTTTAATAAGATGTTAAAATTTACTAAAGGGTTTGTTGAAAACTAGATGCAGATTTCTGTCTAACTTCTTTTTGTAATCAAACTTTGAATTAGGGTAAGTTAAAAAAGAATCACCCTGTACAGTGGTCATCGCATATTATCACATCCATTTAAAGTAACAACAGGCCTTTTAACACTTTTTCCCCTAAATAATTTGACCTGTTTATATCACATTCCACAGATGGGCCATCAGTTATTAACAACATGTTTTTGTCAGAAATGAAACCCCCCACACAGCTAGCTTTCGCTTTTCAAAATTTTACAGAGTCCATATCCCAAACCCCACTAGTATGGCTTGGAATCAATGTACATTTTATATGTTAAGCAAGAAAAATAGTCTTAACTGAGAGATAGCTTTAATAGAGGGAACAGACAAACCAAATTTTATAACAAATCAGTTTTTTAAGACAAAACCGCCAAAAAAAATTTTCTTTATGTATTTAACAATCAAGTTTTGTTTGTTTCAAGAAGACACGCTAAAAAACCCTGATTTAGTATTTAGACAATTTGACTTTACACATAGCGATAGACAAATCTGACAATTTTATCTGACAATGACATTTTTTGTCTGTAAAAGAGGGATTTGTTTTCAAAATATGCACAAAAAAGTGTCCGCATTTCGTAACTGGGAGAATCCGTAATAGAGGGGAGATTTATATAGTAAACAATAACAATTCGGGGGCATTTTTTTGTCCTTAACTTGCAGATGTCCGTAATAGAAAGGGACGTAATAGAGGGATTCTACTGTATAAAAAAACTTCAGTCCTGCTCATATACTTTGTACAAAAAAACAACACAATAAATAATGTCTAAAACTCACTTTTGGGTGGCTCCTCTTTCTTTTCCACTTTAGCCTCAGCGGGGGCGACCATCTCAACATGGGGCATACGATGGTGTGGGTGTCCAGTGTCAGCGCTGACATCCAATGAGTCTGTGTCATCATCTGTATGTTCAGCGTTGTCGTAAACCAAAACTGATATGTTAATAATTTCCCAAAGGGTTGCCAAAATAAATCTTCTGATACAATATCAAAGTCTATTTAACATTAGGAGACAAAGAACAACATCCCCAACATATTTGTTTACCCTATACTTTTCCAACAGTGTTGATCAATTATAAATTTGAATAATTAGTCTACATATCTAAACTACTCCCAAACACGTATCTAAATTTAAAGGTAATTGTACTCTTTATTTGTTACAACTTCATCAACAAGTCATCCAGGTGAAAAGTTTGGTTGGCATAATAAAGTGACCACATTGCAAATCACGCTATGTTGGCCGAACAAGTTGTCAACTATCCTTTGCTGAACATATGTCCAATAAGGGTCCAATGAAGACACATCTTCAAAACTGTGCTACAATCCTTTAGAAAAAACAATGTTCAAATTATTGCCTCAACATCAAGAGGAGAAGATTATCTGTTGACTTTAGAAGCTTTAATCCAGCATCAAATTAAACCTGAGATCAATACCAAAGATGAATATAAAAGTACAGCACTTATCTTCAAATGGTAGAGTCTATAATCTTTGTTGTGTAAAGTTCACTGGATGATAATTTTATTATTGCCTAGCTGACCTATAGTGTCCATTGAACATGTATAACTTCTTGTAAATCTTTTGATTTCTATAACTAATGTGTTGTATTTTGTGTGTATTCTACAGATTCTGATGATGGAGTTCAAAAAATTTCCAATGACGATCTCCATGTAACCAAATAATGGACTTGTTGGTACCCTACAATTTGGACACAATTAAGTGCTCAATTTTTGTGTTGAAAACTCATAAATTTTTATACCCTTTCAGGAGTATGTATGTTATTCGCATAGAATGTTATTGAGCATCTATGCCTAGATGAAGTGTGCAATGATTGTCACTCTGATATTTGATAGTTAGTGTTTGGGACAAATTAAGATAATATGTAAACTAATTTTTACAAGTAACCAATTAACAACAGATGATATCTCTACAAATACAATATCAACGAATTTGCCTGGAAAATGAAGACAAAAAAACGTGGGGGGCTACGATAATCTAGTGGTGAGGTTTTGAACGCTTTATAAACATAATCACACTTTTCAAATGGATGACTACTTGATGATGTCTCAACAAAAAATGGTTGAATTATCCTTATATTTAGGAGGGCCCTCGCCTTGCCACTAGTTCTTTTGGGTTAATACATTGGGAAAGTATTTTCACCCTGATTCTAACACTAGGTTCTGCACAGGGACTGCCTCTCAAGGACTTTGTACATACAATTTTAATGGTATGTCATTGCACAAAGAAGTGCCCTCAAGGCAAAAAAAAATTATTATTATGCAACTTTATGAGGTATGCAAGGTTCTAATCCTTGATAAGATCTTAAAAGAAAAGACAACTTGTTGAACAGTATTCATTCTGAATACTTTAATTGGTACAGAAAGGAAAATTCCCTAAATTGTGACCATTTAAAAGTCTTCCCATGACTTTTGGCACATCTCACTTGAAAATCAGACATCAATTCATAAAATATTTCATCTGTAATTCATTGTCAATTATAATAAATCAACATGTGTTATTTCATATCTCAAAGAATTAAAAAATGCAATTCACAATGCAATGAAATTATCAAAAAGGTTTAGAAAGAAGAATAGTCACAAACATTTTTTAATTCATTGAAGGTTTAGATTGATCCCGTAAGTTACATGTTACTAAAATTAGATTGGTGCATATAACTAAAAATAAGAAAAGAAAACCAATTATAATATTGTCTGTTTAGCTTTACAATGCTTAAAGCACAATGCATATTTGGGAAATAAGCCATAAAAAGAAAAAGAGAAAAAGCCTGCTTTTTTTCTTTTCTCAAAATAACCAAGATGTAACGAAGGCACTTAAAATAAAGATGAACAAATGAGATTGATCAAAATAATCACAAAAGGCAAATGTGACATGGAAAGCTGTAAAGAAGTAAACAAATCATACCAACAGACTTTCAACATTCATATACAGCATGAGATAGTTTTATTCATTCAAAAGAAGGAGCCGAAAAAGACCCTTGAACATTAAAAATGGTTGCTCCCTCATTTCTAATTTTAAAAGCATGAAAGCCAACTGCTAAAAATTCCTTATTATTTTTGGTTCTCTCTATTTTTAATATCTATAATGTATTTGTAAATAAACCAGAACCGCTGGAGTGATAGACTTTGACTTATGGTCATTATTCTATTGGTAGAAATGTAAACAGAATCAAATCTTTCAAACAGTAGTAATAAAAATAAGTCTAATTGGTTTTCATTTGGGTTTAGCATTTAAATCGATCAATAAATCATGAAAAGACAGGCCCTTATTTCTAACATATAAAACTTTTGAAACAGATCAGCTCAGATTTCACAAATAACCCTTTCTGCACAGGCACCATTCATAGAACTAGCACAAATAAGTTGTAAAATGTTGAATACTGACCAATACAATGACAAAGCACAACTTGAAGATGTAAGTAGACATGTCAGTTACACAAACAACATAGATCTCAGGATCAAACATGGACACATGGATCAGATAAAGCTTTGATGAGATACAATGAGAGTAAAGTCAAAGACGAGTTGGAATCATGCCATCATCATTAAGTAAAGGATTTATCAAAAGACACAGGCTGCATGCACATGATATCAAATACCATAATAAACTACATATGTGAAATATTCTACAAAATCTACAAATCAGGAACATAACAAAACAACCAAGGATACAACAAAATCTAAGAAGCAATGGAAATTCTAACTAAAGAGCACTATTCTAGTAAAAACAAAGAACTATATGATTCCCATTTCTTATAAATTTTGTTTAAATTATTTCTTTTCTCAAAGCCAAGTGACAAAAACCATGAAGCAGTTTGTTGCTGCATGTTTTCTGTCTCTGTTTCAAAACAAAAGGTGACCCATAATACATTTGGAGTAGACAAATAGAGCAGGCAGACTTTCTCGGGTGTGATAGCTGGGATACAATACAACGTTAGACAGATAACTTGTCATTGTGAGGCAACATCAAACTGAAAGGATAAGAAAAGAGAAGTGGGGAGTGCTTCTTAGGCAAAGTTTGTAGAATGTGGCAGATTGAACACACTTACACATACCAGGAGGTGAGTATTGATATTGCAGAAGAGATTTGATAGTTTGTACCCTAAGGAAGGCAAAACATATGCTGGCGCAAAGAGATAAAAAACTGATAGTGACAGGTATTTTTTAACGGTTCAATTTCTTGTCTTTCTTTATGAAAACGTTTAGAAAGGTCTTTTAGTTGAATTTTAGGGTTCTTAGTTAGATCGTGTGTCCCTAGCTTAAAGCAATAAATAACAAATGAAAAATAAGAAAAAAATACAAAAGGGGCATAACTCTGCCAATAAAGTTTGTTTTATTTAAAATGAGTTTTAGAAACTATCTACAATCAAAGTCAAAAGGTTTTTATTGCTTAAAAAACTAGTGCCAGTGTGAGTGAGAGACAGACAAGTGACAAAGGGAGAACCCCTATTTCCTCAACTATTTCTCCATATCTTTTGCCAAATACTATATTAACAATGTTTAATATAATTCCAATATCCATGTACCTTTAGAAGAGAATTCATTAACCTTTATGTCCTTATCTCTTTTTATTTTCTATCTCAAACGTTTTTGTCAGTATGTCTTGACAATATTTTCACTTCATTTATTTTTCATTTTAAGTACATAAAAGGAGTAAATAATAATTATATAATTGTTGCATAGCACTCTAAACTATAACAACATCAACATTGACATACAAGACACAGGGACAATAAAGTAATACATGTAAAACAAGTTTGACAACATGCAAGATTGTCATCAAATCTTAAGACATCAAAATCACTGTGACCTTTATGATGACAATATTGTTTAAAGTGTTTAGTTCATTTTAATCTTCATGAGAGTCATCAGCTCCAATCTTTGTTATCTAAAAGATAATCACTAACAAATATACACATGGTAAAGAACACTACAAGTTTTTACAATGATTTGGATCGCAGTTAGTGTCTCAAAACAAGGGATGAATGATTTTGACATGGGACTGCAATTTGGCCCTGTTTTTACCAATTCTGGACTCTCGAATACAGCACAATTTCAGATGTCACACATTCTTTGACTTTTATTCATTGTATTTCCAAATATTGCAATAACAAGACAAGATATTACAAGATATTAACCTTAATAGCTATCTTTTTCTGGGCCACTTTGTAATCCAGAGCGGACATGTTATGGGCATGATCAGGACTAAAAAGTCAAACAATGGAATCACAAAATTGGACAATTCACAATATTGATGGAATTTACACCACAAGTTTTCATGCCAAAAGTGTACTCAATCCGTAATTATCTAGACAAGCCAAACTAAGATACGAATGGGCCTTTGAAGTTTCTAGGAAGTACTAGATTTAGATATAACATTCCCTGAGGGATTTTTTTTTAAATTGCCTGATTTCATACGAAATATGCAAAAATAAAGTGTGGTTGTGAAAAATCATGAATCAACTCAATATATACTGGCCTATGTACATTTTAGTATCTGATTTTCTAAATTATCAGAAAATGACGTGAATTTGTTGTAAACAAACAATCTATAATATATAATGGTCAACATGTAAAAACATAGTCTAACGCATAGGAAAAAAGTATAAATTGGGAAGACTGCCATGCATTTTCTAAAAATAAAAGAGATGAAGTGAAAATAGTTCTGTATAAAATCAAAACCTATTTATATAGCCGATAAAATCTTTTTTTAACTCAACTGATTCTGTGTTGATTGTTGATATCTGTCTTAATCTCAGAAAGGATTGTCAAAAACGTTTAACAAAACTTCATGTACAAAATGTTAAATAACAGACACAAAATTGTTCATTATGAAACAATATTATAAATGACAATGACATTTGTGTGAACAATGATAAAATCATCTACATAAACTGATGAAATCTATACAACTCATTATAACCTCAAATCTATCAAACTCACAGAAAACCTCTAGCAGGCAAACAGGGACAAACAGAGAACCCAGATTTGCCACCTGAACCATCAAAACTTGCAAAAAAAGCGATAAACCTAAATACTCAGATATCATCATTCAGAATAAACTAGGTGAACAGTTGTCAACTACTACAAACATAGCAGAAAAATGCAGAACATTTTGTTCCTAAATTAAATCTTATTTCTCCCATGAACTTAAATATACCGATCATAACACGATAAATGCACCACCTTGCTCAGTAAATATTTGTTTGATTTGTTTATTTATGGGTCATCTCTTATGGTTATTTTTTAGTGAATAGATAGTAAGCAAACTGTTATACCTCCTGTCAAAAGGTTCCATGTGTTGCTGACCTTGATAATTGAACTTTCTTATTTTATATAGGTAAAAGATCTTCTGATGAAAAAAGGGAAAGAATTGCTTGAAAATTGATAAGTTATAGCAGTCTTAGAAAATGTCATTTGAAGAAAAAGTCTTTTAAAGTTAAGACATTAATTAGCATTGAATCAAAATAAAAACAACAAAATTTGATGTTTAAAAGTGAAAAATATAGTTATTTGATTACGAAACCCATTCATGTATCAAAGGAAGTGCTAAGAAAACCAGGTTTATAAAAATGAATCCAATTTTTTTAAATCATGACTTTACAGGCTTTTTTGTCAATATCAAAATTAGCAACATTTGGCAACTTTCTAAGTGAGGCGTCACAAATAAGAGGAAACATCACAAATAGAATTCAATTCTAAAAAAAAACAATTGTTTGGCTTAAGGGGTAAATACAAATCAGACTTATAGACGAGAAAAATCATTCAAGCAGCATAAACCTAAAATATACAGCTTTAATAGGGATTTATATTTTGAGTGGCCGTTCTTAAATAAGACAACAAAAAGAAAAACTGCAATCTGGGATATACTCCTTTGTGCGAAATATTGAAATAAATGAGCAATCACTTGAATAAACATGCATTCAAAATAAGCTGATGCATGCTAGGGAATAAAAGTGATAAAAAAACAAATTAAGCAACAAAATAATAACACTACTGAAAGGGTTTGTCAAACTATCTACGACGATTTCAATAGATAAGTTTCTTAAAAGTGCAAAAGACAAATGTGTGTATCGTTGTTTGTTTTTTTATACAAGGTTTTACAGCGCTATTGACTCAAAGAGGTCATTTATATATTTTGCTATGGCATCAGACAAGTATACTACAATACAGGCCAAATGAAGCCATATCCAATAGTTTACTTTTGCCTATAGAGAGGACTTCAGTTCTATTCTAACAGAAAAGAAGACAGATCCTCAGGCCTTGTGTGAATTTAATTGCTTTAAAGGACAAATGTTCCAAAGTCTTTAAAGCAGATCATCTTTGCAGATGTTTTTCTATAAATCTTGTCGTGTAGATGTCAATTATATTTCAGTTTTGCTATCATTAACATGTCAACAGTTTTAAAGCCAGTTACTGGTGTTCATGGTCATAAGCACCCTATGTTTGTTTTTATGTAAGGTTTTACACTGCTATCTACTCAAAGAGGTCTTTTAAGCGCTATATATATATATATATTATTATGGCATTAGACAAGTAAACTACAATACAGGCCCAATAAAGCCATATCCAAAGTTTACTTTTGCCTATGGAGAGTACTTCTAACAGAAAAGAAGCCATACCCTCAGGCCTGTAAGCACCCTGATAAAAGATGTTAGTTGCTTGAAATCATTTGAACAGACCATGTGGGGTGGCACTGAATAAAATACTACTGAAAGTAAGTGCTTGAAACCTTTGCCCTCCATTTTTAGGTTATACCATTTAAAATGAATAAATTTCAATTAAATGGAAAGGCCAAATATACATCCCAGTAATGTCTACCCTCAGAGAGTACAATGTTTAGTTCTTAAGGTATAAAAGCCTACAGCTTATGTGTCTAAAGGGAATGTTTTAGAATATAGACGTCAACCATATAGGATATTGTCAAAACTACACATCTCAACTGAATTGAGCTCACATTGACAAAACAAAGACGGATATGCAAGCAAATAGCACAACATTAAAACAATCCAAGGTGTAAACTCTTGAAAAAAAGACGAAATCAAAACAAAGATACTGAGAAAAACTACACAGGGTCGTACTCAAAATAACGAAGGCTACGATCAAGCAAGGCTCAAGAATCAAAGACTTGTAAATAGGTAAGGTAGTATAAAAATAGGATCACGACAACGGAACCATTCACCATACCTTGGTCCAAATCATCAAAAAACTCATCATCCCATTCCAAATTGGGGTGGACAAACTTAGGGGAGCCATAGCCTAGTAATGAGGCAAGGAGATTGGAAACAATAGCGTCAAATCATTAAATGATAAATGCATACATCCAGCAAAGAAAGTAATGAGTAGGTTTCTACATCAAGCAAAACCTTAGAACTGACAGCTTTAGTCCCTTTTAAAAGAACAGTGCACCTATCAGAATTAATACAAAAGGCTAGGGAAAAAATTATAAAAAGTAATAAATGGGAAAGAAAAATTCCCTTAGTATAATTATTAGTCTAAAAAGGCATTTTTGCATTTCCGTCCTAGTTTCCTATTCATAGATATAAAAAAAATCTAATATGTTTCAATGCTTTTTTCTCATACACAATCTCTTATGATTTCATAATGTCCATTGAACCCAAATAGTCCTGGACTCCTTTCTTATGTGTTTGTTTCGTTTTTAAGTTGGATTTGTCATTTTTTCTTGAAAAATAAGATGACATTTATGAAGTAAATAATCAATTTTGCAAAAAAAAACTCGGATTAGGTGGTTTGTAATAATATCAAACAGAGATTACTGTACCAAGTTTGATAACTTAAGCAAGAAGTGCACAAATCTCCAAAGCTCCAACTACTAAATTGTAAAACCATGTCTTTACTGTTGTTTTTTTCACAAATAAACCGTCATATTATTAGAAACTAAACAGTAAAAAAAATGAGTAGACAATGATCCTGCATCAGTTATGTATCAAAATATTATCTGTGTTCCCTACAAAAACAGTGGATAGGATTAACCACAGACATGACTAATAATGTATTATTATCATTAATAATGTGACATAAATATAAAATTTGAGTACAAAGTGTACAGCAATATTTGAGCTATACAGTCACTTTCACATGTTGAAAACTAGCATTACTTTACTGATATATATGTGATTTCATTAACATACATTTTTCTGCCAATTTTATCAGTGATAAGAAATAGTTGAAAAAGAAAAAATGACATTGAAAATAAAACCAATTTTGTTTCGCTAATCTATTGACAAGCATAATTTCAAGTCAGGCTAAGGAGATCAATAAAGATGAAATGCAGAATTTGCCTGCCTATATTCTGTTTCAGTTAGAAGTCTTTATATTATTTTGCTTGAGTGATAGACTATGAATTATGAACCATGGGGAAAACATTCATCTCCATAAAGAATACTAAATTAATCTACATTTTTCATAGACCACTGTTTGATTTAGAAATGATACAAACAACAAATGTTTTTGAACATAATTGACCACTAGTTATGCAATGTTGCCTTTTATAAAATCATTAAATTGACAATCAAGGAAAATAAAACAACTGTAATTGGACTCGCCAAAGATTGAAAAGTTTGTTTAAAAATGAAAATTCAACATATTATATCATCACTTTTCAATAGAAAGTACAACAGAAATGGATATATTTTTGTGCAACATCATTTGCTTTTACAAAAGATAGG
>JAUUEB010346219.1:0-12524 GCA_032362205.1 Clione limacina
AAAACAGTTTTGGCAGAGTTATGGCCCTTGAGTTGTTTACTATATGTTTTTTGTTACTTGTGTCTGATGTGCGTGGTTGTACTCTCTACGAGTACTCATTTTTCTAGTTTATTTTAAAGCAATACAATACAGTCATATAGCTTAAATTCAAATGTTTAGAAAAACACGTATTTTGTTCTATACCCTCGAGTATACGTTTTATTTGATATTTATGTTTGATTCATATTATAATAAAAGACAGTCTATTGTTTAGTATATATTTTAGATATCTTATTAAATTTTGTATGAAAACGTTTGCACTGTAAAATGCATTAAATTCTTCGCAGTCTGTATTAAAAGGTTGGTTAAGGGTAGGGGTCTTTTCGCAATGTTATTTTTAAACGCATTGAAATAAATTATGTTGCAGAAGACAAACCTAATGCATTTGATAAGTGTTAATCAAAGGACACGATAATATTACTGGACACTGTAAGCCCCTCTGCTAAACACTTAATAAAACTTATCGATTTAAATATTCCTTGATATTCCCTCCAGCATTGCCTGAAGGTAAAACAGAGTTCATAACTGAGCTGTATCAAGCGAAAATTTAATTGTTATTGACATTCACTATTCTCTTATGAAAACCGATGATGTTCATGTATCGCAGGACTCTAGCTAGCAAGCCATGGATGTTGCCAAAGCGAATACTCACCATATTACACTAAGGCCATCACGCAACAGTGTATGATTAAATTGCTGGCACTGCTCTGTGATGACGTCTGTATGATTAAAAGGCCAGTAATTACTTCTGGTATAAACATGGTTTGCTGGAGGGATATCAAAATCAATTATTTCTGTAAAAGATGGTTGGCCATAGGGGTCAAACTTTTCATTTGATTCATGTTGAACATTATTATTATGTCCATATTTTGCAACACCACGTTTTTAGAGGCATTTTTGAACATAGCTTTGCAACGTGATCACTTAATGTATGATGTGATTGAGTGATGTACCAACATTTGCATATATCAGTGCTGTTAACAGTGCACAAGATTTCATGACAATGAAGTAAAATTTAAGAAAACGACATCTTTTGGTATAAATTGCTAAATGAAAATAGGTTATAGCAGTAAAATGCTATTTTAAATATCAAGGGTTTTTACTGAAATATTTTCGAACGGGAAATATTGCAATGCTTTCTGCATAAATGTATTGAATCAAATATCAGTCAATATAAAATTACAAACTTTCACTAACGAACTATTTTATATTTCACAGTTATTTACTTTCTAGCAGCCATGATACTTGTGGCACTTTCCTGTGTTATGACAATATTTGTACTGAGTGCACACTACAAAGAACCTGTAGGCACTCTGCCACGATGTCTCCATGTAATGCTGTACGGCTGTGTTGGCAGTTTTTTTGGGATGAAAGATTTTATTGAAAATGCTGTGAGTTATAAACGACAACTACAATTATCTGAATACTTTAGAATTTCATCACACAATGTAACTACGATTATCTGAATACTTTAGTATTTCATCACACAATTTAACTACGATTATCTGAATACTTTAGTATTTCATCACACAATGTAACTACGATTATCTGAATACTTTAGAATTTCATCACACAATGTAACTACGATTATCTAAATACTTAAGTATTTCATCACACAATGTAACTACGATTATCTGAATACTTTAGTATTTCATCACACAATGTAACTACGATTATCTGAATACTTAAGTATTTCATCACACAATGTAACTACGATTATCTAAATACTTAAGTATTTCATCACACAATGTAAACACGATTATCTGAATACTTTAGTATTTCATCACACATTGTGTTGTCAATTCTATTCATGAGTTATTCATTTTACTTGTCAGATAGAGTACCATTCGTGGAATGTTTAGGAAAGTTTATATTTCATCAAATATTAATGAAAATTGTTGTCATTATAAGTTTTAAATAATTGTTTTACAGTTTTGTGTACTTAGTTAAGCGGTTGCTGTTTTTGTTTTTGGGCTTATTATTTCTTTAATGTGAAAAGCGCGGAGAGCTAGTTGGGAGCTTTATATAAATAATATATTTATTTATAATATGCCCTTTTTCAAACTCTTCTTAAAAACACATATGATATATTTAACAGCAATAGTGACTTCAAAACATTAACAAGTGTCAGTTTAAATATATATATTAGTAACAACAAAGTCATACATAAATTACATGACGGAACTCATTCGCCCATTTAAATGACAAATAGAAATGCTTTACAGAATATTTTAAAGTTATCCTTAATACATTTTTTCAAATATATTATTCTTTTTTGTTTGTTTCAGCGTTGCGACAGAGATGATTATTTTTTAAACATTGCACGAGAAAGAGCCAACAGTGAAGCTGAAACACAATTCTCAAAAATTGATGTTTCATCCCAAAGCGGAGGCAACTTTGTACATCCAAAACAATCACACAAATACAGGATTTATGCGCCGTCTGAAAATGAACCTACAGAGACCATCGACAAAACTAGTAAACTCTCACTGCGGATCCTGGACTATCTGAATAAATTTTCCCAAGACCAGGCAAAGAAGGACCATAATGATTTTCAGAAATCAGAGTGGCGACTCTTTGCCATCTTACTAGATAGGATTTTCATAACTGTAGTTTTAGTGATGGCACTGGCACTCACCATAAGCTTGTACACCTGCCTTGCAGTTGGATAGGATTATAGAACATCTTAGACGAAGCTATTTCAGCTGATCTTCCCAATGCTTGTTTTCACACCAAATAGTCATCTCAGGCTTTATTTGTAAAGGAAGCGGGTTCAGAATTTTATCATGAATGTAAATTAGTTATGCAATGACATATTTGCCACATATTCTGAAGAGCCGCTTTTCTACGTATTGCTATTCTTCCACTATGTGATACTTTTAATATGGTTTTATATATCTAAATGCAACCACATCGTGTTCAACTCACAAACACAGAATTTATACAAAAATATAACACATTTAGCGTCTTAAATTTTACATGAATCATAACTAGTTAAGACAAACCTCCCCAAACGATGCATTATTTACAGAAGATTATTATTTAAGGAACATAAAAGAATAATACGACGAAACTCACCAGGATATTGTATTGAGATAAAAGTTTGACAAAGTGATAAATATATTATATTGGAATAATGATAAGGATGTTATATTAAGATAAACTCATCAGAACAGTGTTTGTTGAGATAAAAATCGGAGAAACTGTATCATATTGAGATAACAGTTATTAAGTGAACTAAACACATAAGTTAATTATTCAAACAAGTAATGTTCGAATTGATAGAGTTTTTTCTTCAGTTTTCTTCTTAATAATTATAATTTGTGACATTTGCGCACTGTCTGTAGTCTGGCTGGACTTTCGATGAAAGCAATAACAGAAGCACTAAGCTGATTGAAATCAAGTCCACAATGGCTCCTTAAGAACCCTGTAACAAGTTTTATCTTGATGAAAAAGGGTATCAAAAGAGGCGAGGGCGTCAGGCGTGATCTGAAAGGGTCCCTTCCGCCGAAGGTTGAACGTGTGTTAGACTATCCGGACAACAGCGCTTGGGTTAAAACTAGAGAGGAGTGGTGGTCACCGAATGATATTTGTTGTCTGCAGTAACCCCGACTTTGACAACAAGCAAAAAAGTATTTGTACAATTTGAACAAAATGATTACCACTTCAGGAATGCAATGTTCATTCTTTTGTTATTTCATTAGGTTTTTTATTTCCCGTGAGAGCATTTTTTGCAATGTTTTTTCAAGTTATGGCAAGTCGCCGCTGTGCAGCGCCAAGTGGGAAGTAGGGTGATAATACTTTCTCAATGTATTACAACAAATACTATTCGCGACGCAAGGGTTCGAACCTTCTACCTCTCAGGTGAAAGTCGAGTTCGCACATCACTAGAATAATTGTACTTAACAACTAAGTTTAAGATCAGTGTTATTCATTTGTTGATTAAGGTAAGCTATGATTCTGTCTTACCTGAATTCAAATGAAATCAAACCAAATGGTACCAAATAAACTAGATATTATACCAAAATCATAAATTGCTTGATAATCTTGGGCTATTCCGGTAACTGATTACAAAGCATAGCTTTATTGACAGATTATAATACGTAACAATTTCCTGTATATTTCTGTAATTGTTTAAATATTTGAATTATGTTCTGCTGTGTCCTGTTTCCTCAACGTATTTGTGTCGGTTATATACATATATATATATATATTTCATTTTTATACTTTGCTTTAATTTGAGTATCAGCAAAAATATAAGTGACTCAAAATCTGATTTAGTTTTATAAGAAACTATTCGTATATTTATACATAAGAATATTTTATATACTATCTTTTGATTTTAGTTGTAAATAGTTATAAATATTCCAAAAGTCCAAGAAGGGTTGTATTTGCATAGCCCATAGAGCCTCGAAAGACGTACCGCGAGTATAGATACAATTTTTGAACAAAAACTGACCTTGGTGAGAGGTACACTGTATCACCCTATTAGGGATCATCGGCCGACGATCCCTAATAGGGTGAAACAGCGTACTTCTCACCAAGGCCAGTTTTTGTTCAAAAATTATATGTAAATAGTTATAGTCAATTAAGATAGTTATGATGCTGATGACAATAATTATGTTATGATAACTACAACGATTACGTAAATTTCGATTCTTTTCTTCTTTTTCATTTTAGAAATCATATTGTATTTCTTCAAGTATACCATTATCTGGTAGATTGTAGAGTGATTTCATCATCAGGCTCATTAAAAACAACCATTTCCAACATGAAAAAATATAACCTTTTTGTTTGTTGTAATAAAATCAATGAATTCTTGTTATCTTTACAAAAATCTTTATCTTTTCTCAATGTTGAACTTTATAATACAATGGGGTAAACTCACATTGCATCAATTTTTCTCTGAGATATCTTGCTTCGTCTCAGAACATCAGGGGAATGGTCTTTGCTTCATTGTTGAACTTTATAATATAGAAATTATCGTGTCATGTTACATAGCTTAACTCCATTGTAAGAACGTTACAATCATTCCAGAGACCTGCTTATTATTGACTTTTAAATGTACAGAACATTGATACGTTACATCTATGCCATTACAAGATAGAAACGTATTTAACAATATTAAATCACATCAACTCAATTACAAAAAAACATCATTAAGTTACCCATTATCTCACTTCGGAACCGTTGAGTATAAAAACATCTGGTTGTCAGCAGTTGCTCAGAAATCTAATTAAACTAACATTTCGGGTCGCTAAACGCTCCCTTAATTCGTCGATTTGGTCGTTACATCCCTCTCCTTGCAATTTTATAATCACATATATTCAAAAATGGCCATGAGAACACTCAAAATGTCCATACAAAAATATTATTCTAAAATTTTAGACACCCGATAAAAAGAACAGTCTTTAATGTTACCAGACTTCCTCTGAGAATCAGTTCAGCAGAAGAATAAAAAGGAGAAAAAAGTGTCCAAAGACCAATAACCACCTCAAACGCATAATTGATACTACCCCGCCCCTCCCTGCAAAGTCTTCTCGACAATACTCTTCTCTTTAAAAAAAAAAACCTTTCAAAAACCAAGGCGCTTTCCATTCTTGGTATAAGCACTTCTCTCACGTTGAAAATAACGAGAATAAGGTCTTTCTGACAGTTTTGAGCTTTCAGCGTACTCAGGTGTGTCGAAAAGTAAAGGTTAGAATCAAGTAATTATAAAATGAGTATTTTACTATGTAAATCCAATGAACCTCGGCTCAATTTCCTGGTTTCAGGAAAAAACTGCAGGTTTTCTGTATTTTTTAAAAAGCTACAACCTTGCCACATAAAATACAGAAATTTGAAAACAAATTAAGCCATTGCAATTTCTACAACTGGCATTAGAAAGTTATCTCCCCTGCCAGAAGCCGCTAAATGATCAGAGTTAGCCATATTGAAAATCGGCTCTGTAGTAACAATGAAAATTATATTCTACAGATTTTTTTGCCTACATGCTCCAATTTTTATCAAAATCAAAAAATTAAAAAAATGAGCACACCATAGAAAAATATTTCAAGGTTTTAAAACAGCCTTAATATCATATAACCTTTTATTTTGGTCACAGGTGTTGATAAACATTTTTTAATTACTTAATTCTAACCTTGAGGAGAAAAACTGAAATTGTGTCTTTTGATATGAATTTACATTAGTATAAGAATCAAGCAGTTCTAACTAAACATTTTTTTCAAGAAAAAATATCAATTCAGGCAGTTAAGTGGCTTGGTAAAGTGCCTTAATTGAGCTCATTACTTCAAAATTGAAAGCTTAATAAAAATACACCTAGAAAAAAGTACCCAATGCATTGCTTTCAAATAAGCCATAGTAGGTGATGCCATGTAGGTGATGCCATGTTTCATCTGCACTAGAAAATTGCACAACTTGGACTGCCAAAGAATAATATTATATAAAATCTTAACAATTATGATCTATCTGATAGCCTTGCTAATCTCCCATTAGCTTGTTATGGAATCCATTGTTAAACATGAACTTTAAGTCAGCATTGATTTTGAAAACAAACACTTTGGGGTTGATTTGACAGCTTAAACATAAGACTTCTGGTAAACCCTCAAAATAATTGATATTATTTTATCAAAATGAAAATTGCACAACTTGGACTGCCAAATAATGATATTATATATAATCTTAACAATTATGATCTATCAGATAGCCTTACTTATCTCCCATTAGCTTGTTATGGAATACAATGTTAAACATAAACTTTAAGTCAGCATTGATTTTGAAAACAAACAACTTGGACTGCCAAATAATAATATTATATATAATCTTAACAATTATGATCTATCTGATAGCCTTGCTAATCGCCCATTAGCTTGTTATGGAATTCAATGTTTAACATGAACTTTTAGTTATTATTGATTTTGAAAACAAACACTTTGGGGTTGATTTGACAGCTTTGTTGGTAAAATATTGATATATTTGTGTGTGTGAATGAATCATACTTCATCTACCATAAAATTAAGCTAGTATTGTGTTTTGCTGACAAGACATTCTTAATTTCTTGAATAGTTCTGAAAGAAAAACATCTTATATGTCATGTTTTTAATTTAAGGAAAATATTCTGCTTCATGTTGACAGGGTATCCCAACAGCCAAACCCAATGCAAACCAAACCAAAATTACCCATTTTTTTTAACTCAGAACCATCTTTTATGCAACATTTATAGAAATTTAATATTAAGACACTCTACTATGTGTTCATTCTTGAATATATTCAGGGCAGAATTTTTTAAACCTGTCACAATTGGACTAACTCATGCCAAACCTCTTTGCCATAAATTTCAATTATTCTTACTTCTCTGTGTCTTTTTTGATTAAGTGTGTATAAAACTGAGCCGACTGATTTTTTGGATGTGCAATTTTTCATTCTATGGATTCGTCAGAGAAACTAGAAAATGTACGCAAAAGGCAGTCTTAGAGGAGAGTAAGGAGAAAAAAGCAGATAAATTAGATAATATGAGAAAGTTGTGGATATTAAGCATTGTTTTATTTGTCTGATAATACTATGATCGATTCCTTGTATTTTCTTAACCAAAGGAAGACCAAGCTTGGAGACTGTCTTTATGTAATCGGCACGTCTATCTAAGCGGATGATGTTATACAGTTTCCCCTAGCAACTATACAGTGCCAGACTTTTGCCACTTGAAATTTCTTTCTTAATGTTATAATCAAGTAATTATAAAAAGAGTATTTTCCTATATAAATCCAACGCAGCTCGGCTCAGTTTTCTAGTTTCCTCTAATATCTTCACCTTTATTATAGTTTTCATTAAAAACTACACCCATGGCCGCATAAGATACAGTATTTTGAAAAAGTAATTAAGCCACTCAATTTTTTACAACTGGCATTGGAAAGTTCTCTCCCCTGTCAAAAGGTGATGAATTGTTACCGTATGCCAAGTTGAAAATTGAATTACACAGAAAATTATATTCTACAATGTTTTGTGCATACATGCTTCACTTTTATTTTTAAATTATGAAATAATGAAAAAATACACACCATTTAAGCATTTTCCAATGTTTTAAAACTGCCTTGATATCTTTTAATTTTGGTCACAGGTGCTGATCAGTAGTTTTTTAATTACTTGATTCTAACCTAAATGCCCTGGTGCTTCCTCCATTTTAGCGATGCAAAAGCCATACTGGTTTCAGACCATGGATAGCAACATGTTAGGCTAGTGTTTAATGCAATTGTTTAATTAGTAAAAAGTAATTTACATAAACATGAATATAAATAAGAAAGTTAGAAATGATGCTTTTTTTCGCTCTATAGTTATCAAAGATCTCGACAAATATTTTTGACATAATAATTATTTCATGTAAAAAGTCTAAATGTGAATCGGTATTTATTTCCAACATTATTTGACATGATTTCCATGTTTTATGATCTCTAAATATCGTCGTTGGGGGAGGGGGCGGAACTTGTGTATTACTTCAATAATCCGATAACGTTTATATAGAAAAAGCATTTTTATTTTCATTTCTTTTTTTTCATCAATTCACAATAAGATATTTCATTATCGATGTTCTTATTTTTCTTTAATATCTAAATTGTGTTGAACCAGTCAGGAATTAAACGACAAGAAAGGCGTCAAATGTGATTAAAATACATATTATTTCAACCTCGAGGGAACAGTGTACTGTAGCATATCGTTTACAAAAGTTCATTTCAATCAAATTGTATTTTAACACGTTTTAAAACATTTGGTCTTATGCAAAAATTACTTTTGATTAAAAGGTCAAGCAATTCAGAAATGGATTTAATTAAAATGTGAAGAAAAACATAGATATACTACTATTAAAGACCCCAGTCCCTTGTTGTTTAGTAGAGTGCGCAGTGTGTTTTAAAAATTCCTTACACCACTTTGGAGCCTATTTCTCATGTATGAGGTTTAAACAGTATCTTAAAAGCATACATTGAGGGCTACAACTAGGTTTTAATACATTAACACACATATTCACAGTGCCAATGGCTTAATTATATTTGAAGTTTGTATGTATTGTCAAAGACAATTATTGTACAGATCTTAATCAATATTTTAAACTGTTATAATTAAGGTTGGGTGGAATAAATATCGTTGATACATTAAGAGCCAAGTTGGGCTATGATATTACTTTGTAGGCTTAATATCGGTCCAAATTGTCTATGGCATTATAATCTCGGCTACATATTAACGAAACTGATATGTTGCTTGATTATAAGTTACATTAAGGCACCGAATTGGTTGAAGTTTGCCCATATCAATCACTTCTATCCCCCCCCCAAAAAAAAGTGGTACAACAAGTCTAATTATATGTAGACTCCAGCTTGCCATTGATATTGACCTTATTGGCTACTTTTAGATCCTAATTGGGCTATCATAAAACCATCTTAGTTATATTTAGCCCATATTAATTACTTATTAACATTTTTTTTCTAATTGAGCTGTGGCATCTACCACTGACCTGCCAACCGAGATACCAAATAACACACAGGTGTTCCATAGTCTCGATTACCTCAAAGTCAGAAATTGGTTGTTGTATACTCATTTAGTCTACATCTAGATACTAAGTACTATCATAGCATCGTCGTCTCATCTTATTTCCGAATAACTTTGAAGTTAACTTTATAAATCCGTAGAAAACCATGTACAAATTAGATCCGGAATTCAGTAAATCACACCAGTTTGTAGATATGTTTTACGGTATGAAACGAATGTAAAATTATGAGATGCACCGGTTACCGCCAAGCCGTAAACAAACGACCATTGAAAAAGCAAGACAGATATCGTAGAACCAACTGCTGTCGCGCCGAAGGGAACTCGAGCAGGCGGTAGCACACGCAAGCTGATAACCTCTATATAAGGAATGGAAAGTCTCAAAAGAAAAAGAAACTCAAATAAGTGTATCATCGGTGTTAAAACCATTAAAGAACATACAAATGAGCTAAACGAGATAGCGCGTCGTGTTTTCTGGTACTTCACACTGATGTTCTCCTAATGGTTAGATGTTTTGCTGAGGCTTATTATTTAGCCTACTCTTCTAGTAGAGTAGTGTCTTTCATGAGTAAGTAATGAGTGGAGTAGCGGATTGAGTACTCCCGAGTAGAGAAGAGGGCTGAGTACTCCTGAGTAGTATTCCTGCTACAGCTATTCGAATACTTGCGATCACTGAATGATGGGTTCATCTTGTCTGGAGAAATGAATTGGTACCAGGCCAGTTCATTCCTTGGATTATAAACTAGCCTAGGTAATAGAGCACGTATGATATAATCTAGCCTAAGTGTATCGACCTCGTCGATAGTCTAGACTGTCTTGAGGAAATCAAGACGGAAGCAAAAAAGATGTGTTGATCTTTTTCGTGTTCAATTTAAAGATGAAAAAGGCACAATTTTTCCTAATGATTTTTACAAGCCCTTCAACAGACGCCAAAGCTTAGTATAGGATTCATCTAAGGTCACTCGCTAGTATATATAAAACATAATAGTTATTTCACTCGAATGTAAAATAATGCCGGCAGAGTCTACATTGGTTTTTAAAGATTAAATCTTACTACATGCCAAATAGTACCTGCCTACAACGCACTGTATTCAAACTCCAGTAAACGTTATCTTTGATGACACAACAAAGAGGTGCCAACGGTCTTTGTTCCGGACTATAAACATTATTAACGTGAATAGATCAATCTATATTGTTAATTGATGCACCATTGTTCCTGTGTACATATCGAATAATCAAATGTAACAGGGAACAATGTACTAACTTTGTCGGTCGATTTTCCCCAGCTGTTCGCCACGTGATTGGATATTGTCAGTAGGAACTCACAGATCGTTAACCCAATTATGCCTGACTTTAGCTCTGTATGTCACAATAACAAAGATCAAATCTGTCAATTTTGACATTATATCTTACACAATCAAATTAAGCGACGTATGCATTACAAGTCTGTTGTTTGATTCAGAAAAATTCTTGATGAAAACGCTTGATATAATATCACTCACATGTTTTTCTGGCTTCAGTGCAGTACGGATTTATCACTGATTTGTGAGTTCTTTTGCCTTAAGGAAAAATGTGAGTAAACGATTTTCTTTTAATAACCTTCTTAAAATGTATCAATATTTATATGTACATGATGTCATCCAATAGAATATTAATGGTTCGATTTTTAGAATAAATAAAGCTGGCAATTACAACTAATTTTGTTCTGTTATTGTATGGTGTAAAGACGTTATTGTTGAAACATAATTGAATGCATTGATAGTGTTTTTTCGATTAAAGTTGTTATCAATTCCAGAGGAATAGCTTTTAGATGAACAGTTTTTTCCCCTTTGCTTGCTTCATAGTCTAAATGTAAATTAATTTCTAGAGCCCTTTTTTCTTCGATTTATAAAGAAGAAAGTACTCTCTGAAGTTGAATAACGGTCAAACTCTAGACGAAAGACAGCATTACATAATTAAAAGCAGAAAGCAAACGCAAAGGTCATTCAACGAACAAGTGGACTTCATTCGAGATACAAACTAGGGAAAAAAATCAATCTTTTATCCGTTTTATTTGGTCAATATCAAAGAATATTAGAATGAACAGATTTTTGGCCATGATTAACAAGATTTATCATCATGCAGATTTTGGTTCTCATTTCAGTAACAAAATGAGCATTCTTGGTCATAATTGATGCAATATAGATATCTTCTTCCTAAGGTATTTTGATTCAATTATGTTGGTCAACTTGTTAAGCTATTCTAGCAAAAATAATACCTTATACTTCACAAGGAAGACAGTGTTAACCTAATGCTTTTAAGGGCTTTTATTTTGAATACTTCGAATTGTTTCTTTTAGGCTCTACCATTACTTCGAAATATGGTGCACTTTAGAGTTAGCTGGTAGTTTGGTTTATATTTTCAGTATCGTTGTTCAACCTTTTTTTCATATTCTCTGGAAAGTTATGAAATATGGTGTGTATTTTATTTTGCAAAAGGATTGAGCGTAGTCAATATTTTAGGATGACAGCAGGGATATAAAACCATGAGAAATGTAATATAGAATTAAAGATGATATTATGGGTTTCAAAAAATATCAACGCCCAGTATGAATTTAAAAAGGGTTACAAAATGACATTTTCACAATAATGGTCTGTTTTATTTTGATGATGTCATGTCGACTTTTATATGGAAATATGACGCCAGGTAAAATACCGCATTCATGTTACACATTTGATATCAATGTGAAATTCGTTAAAAAGAATCGTGCATCAAATAAAAATTGTTGTTTTGAAAAGGGAAATTGTTAACTCGCTTCAAAGCAAAAACTCTCCTAGGTTCACTTGGCTGAGTTAAACAACAGTAACAACCAAATTATATATCTAGGAATATACTTAGTATCGTTGTCGTCGTGATCATAACTCGAAAACGCCATATTTTACGAACTTACTTTTTTTTCATATTTCATATCTTTA
>JAUUEB010346330.1:0-12523 GCA_032362205.1 Clione limacina
GAATTAAATCATATTCAACATGTTTTTAAACCTAGTCTCTTTGTGAATATAGTTACAACTAAGACACATTTTACCTTTATAGCTGATGTCCCTAAGGAGTACAACTTCACATTTTTGTCCTGGTTTTTAATTCATAAGTGCCGTTAAAAAGAAACTTCCTACCAGTAGAAGGAAGGAAAACAAAATATAATATGATCTCTTTAAAAAAATTATAGCCAATCTATATAATTGCCAATTTTAACAGCTATGTATGCATATGAACAATGAATAAATGAAAACATTAATGGTAAATTCCGTTATGCGAAAAAAAAATATTTGAATCGGAAGTACAGACTAGCATTTCAATCAGCAAGCTTGCACCTAACCAAATGATAACTTGATGAATAAAAACAGATGTTCAGTCTTATAATTCCACGACCACAACTATATTGTGTAGTGGTAATTTTCTTCTTTTCTATCAGAATTTCTGATAACTTTAATTTGTATTTCCCTTTTGCAGCATCAAAGACAGCCTTGATTTCTCTTTAGAATAACTTAGACAATATTTTAAAGGGATAAATCAATCAAATACTACCCTTACAACAGTTTTTGCTCCATTTCGTGTCTTGATCCAGTTAAATTGTGTTTCGGTTCTCGTCGGCATACAGTTGAGATAAGCAGTTGCCCCTTGACACACTACCAGATTTGTTTGTTCCTTCACACAGTTTGGTACGTTGATGATTTGTGTTGTAGTTCCTTTTGTGACAGGTGTTGTAGTTCTTTTGGTGACTGGTGTTGTAGTTTCTTTGGTGACTGGTGTTGTAGTTTCTTTGGTGACTGGTGTTGTAGTTTCCTTGGTGACTGGTGTTGTAGTTTCTTTGGTGACTTGTGTTGTAGTTCTTTTGGTGACTGGTGTTGTAGTTCCTTTGGTGACTGGTGTTGTAGGTAGGTCATTGACAGGTATTGTTGGTTCGTTATTGACTGGTGTTGTAGTTCCTTTGGTGACTGGTGTTTTAAGTACGTCATTGACTGGTGTAGCTGTCACATAGAATAGTTAATGTGATAAGTTAAAATCTTCATATCCATCAGAAAATGCTAAATATCTTAACAAATCACTCGAAATTTTGAAAACTTTTTCACAACAAATTGTTAAAAAAATAAATAAGTTTCAGTATATCTGTGTATTTTATTAGTTCACTGATTTTTAAAAATTTGTGCTGACCTTTAATTTAAAGAAAATACCTGTATACCTTATTTATGTTACCAGCAGACATGCTCTTAAGTGCAGGATCTCCAGACCTACCCGACAAGTTCTCGAAGGTCCGGTCAATGTCAACAAGTTGCCGGACCAAATGTCCGGCACAACAACTAAAATTAGATATGCTCATTTTATTTTGATGAGCTTCTGAAATCTAAACCACTTCTTCTTCTTTTCTTTCTTACATCGTATACAATCGCGCATCACAGTTTTAAAACAGCTGTTGTCTAACCAATATTTCATAATGGCTCGCAGTACAAATGTAGGCTAAGCTATACATTTTGTATAGGTCAATAAAACGATGTCACTCGGGTGTTACATGGTCTATAAAAAGAACAAAAGTCCTTATATGAAGGGTAACGTTATTCATCGACTACAATGCTGTAAATTAAAGATGCAAAAAAAGAAGAAGTCTTTTCATTAACCAATTATATTTTCATTCAAATATAAAAACAGATAAAAGAACAAAACTTAAAAAGACAACGAAGAACAATGAATCCAGAATGTCAACAACACTGGTGTCTCCAGATAGTCCATCTCCAAAGATGGACCCTTCATTACCATACTTAGTCAATTCAATATATCCTGATGGTTTTTTATGAGATTCAATGTTTGAAATTTAACTTTAAGTTTGTATTGTCAATATAAACGATTTTGAAAGCCCTAAAATAGACGCCAACACTTAAAAGGGGACATCTAAAGGAACTAGCACTTACACGAAAAACACAAACCATCCATATAAGTTAAGCTTTATGAATTGATATTGACTGATTTAAAAATTTGAATTGAAATGCTAAATGTCATTTTTATACATATTTTTTAATTTTTTTCTAAACAACTAAAATCATAAGCAACAAAAGAAAAAAAATATATAGTTATTAAGCATATGCATGCCTTACATGCTAGTGATATCCCCAGCGCTTTGAATCGTAATGCTAAATGTCACCAAAGTATATTTATTTTCAAATAAGGTTTAAACAACTGAAAATGTTAATGCACATTTTTTAAACATATGATTTATATATTATATAATCAGAATAAATGTCCGAATAGTCCTCATCGTACTGATAGAATCTATGTCACCATATTCATTGTCTTCATAATCATCCCTGTCTGAGTCTGAGTTCATTTATGAATCATTATCTGTATTTATGTTCACATCTTGTTTATCCTTTTTATCATTATCCACGTTAGATCCTAATAGATAGTCTGAAAGTGAATATGTTTAATCTTCACGGGTCTACGGAAGGCATTTATCAACTATCAGCCTTTACCTAGGTGATCCTTGAGAGATGTGTTTCATTGCAAGTAAGTCTCTCTCTAACTCTCTATAAAACTATGTCTATTGATGTATCCTTTCTCTTAATCGAGAATTATAAAAAGATAAAACCTTTTCAAACTGGATGGATTTTGTCAGCCTATTTTGATTTCTCTTTTAAAGCATGTATGTAGTAGTATCCGTCATATATAATCGTATATTGTTTGAATTGTGTTACATACAATCATTAAGTCAATGTATAGAAGGTTCTAAAGTGTATGCTTGATCTTACTAATTTGTCTTTGCTTGTAGCATTTTAACTTGCTTGTATTTTATTATACTACTTCAGGGTAATATGAGTTTATAGGCTCAGAAGATGGTATAATGAGGTTTATTTACGGATAATACCGATCACCCTGAAAAAAGAAATAATCTTTGGATCATAATGTTCCATGTCATATAAATGTTTAAGTAAAAGATACTAACCCTGTTCCAGGGGTCCACATTTATCGCTTTGACCAGTTCATGATACTTTGAATACCTCTATTAGCACTGACACATTTCTTTATACCCTTCCTCCATACACAATATGGATCTTGCAAAGCAACACATGCACTGCATGACTTAGACTTGTCACACCTCTGAAGTGGTATTGAGACGATAGAACTATCGGAAGTGATAATAAGAGTTTCAATTTTGTTGGCTGATTTACTTAGGACTTTTAGGTTGACCACAGGCTCACTGTGTTTCAGCACCTGAATGTCTTCAATGATGACCGAATCAACGCAAACAGACTCACCTTTGTTGATCGATTTGATAACGCGACCATCATCCGTGCCAACAAATATGACGTCATAGAAGTTCCCATCGGCGGACTTTTTCTGCCAGTCAATTGCTATTGAAGTAAACCTTGACTTTAAACCGGTGTGCACCAGTATTGGCATGTTTCCAATTGCTTGTACTGCTTGGTTCATCAATGGGTGATTCTTCATGAAATTCAAAAAAGAAAGATTATAATATTCGCGGCCTTTCTTACATTGTTTTGGGTGCGGACTTGGCCTCTTGTCCAACCTCAGTGGTAACCATTTATGTCTAACTGACTCTTGATCTTTAAACTCACCCTTGAACACGTCTAGGATGTCCGAGTAGCGAAAAGCACAGACAGCAGAACCGTGGACGCTATTCTCGGGTGTGTTGAACACGCCGTAAATCATGTCATGACGATCACGTCTTTTTGAAGATGGTCGGTAGTTACCATGACCAAAAGAGGACGTGGCCTGAATTTCATTGAAGTAGAATGGGAATTCTCCTTGGATGGAGCAGTTTAGTCTTGCTTTGAAGAAAGTACTTATTGTGTCAAAACCAATTTTTGTATGATCCTCTTTACACACCCGACCAACACGGGAATACACAGCCTTGTCATGTTTGCTGTTCTCCACCGCGATCTCCCGGAAGAAAAGAAAACGCTTTCTTCTTTCTCATATGAACCCACAAAGCTAGGCTTATCAAGCACTCTTGAATCATTCTCTTTTGTTCGGATGGGGCCCTGACCAAAAGGACGCATGCCTTTTAGTGGTATAACCATTATGACAGAATGTCTCGCTATGAGGTCAATAACAGTTCCGGAAAAAATCTTACCGTCTGTAAGGACTGAGGTAGACTGGTGATCTGGATTAAAAGGACATACTCCTCTCCCATCCTGCTCATATCCAGTAAAGACAAATTTTCCATTTTCCAATTGATTGCAAAATCTACCCTTAGGATTGAAAGCGTTAGTGCCACACACATATAATTGGCCATCTGGCGTACGAAACATTACACGGATGAAGTTGAAACATGCGTCAACATCATAGACACATCTTGCACTTTTACTTCCATTTGCATTCCATTCCAAAGTCGATATGATCCGTTTCTCCTTCAAAGAAATGAAATGTACACGATTTTTCGCACCAATATAGACTTTATCTTTCTCAATTAGTAAAATCTTTGCTCTGCTATTACCATATAATGGTTCTACGTAAACATGCTCTATCGATATCTGGCCATCTGTTATCCCAGAGACGGAATTTGGTACCCATTCCTTCTGCCAATGTGACTGTACCAGAGCCAGCTTTGCAACAAGGAAGAGGAAGACCGCCAACATTGATATCGACTAGTTTGATTTTTCTAAGATAAATATAAAACTAGACAACCTTATGCACTGGTCCACAGCTGAATATACCGATATATTCGCTAACTTGTTTTCAAAAGAAAATGTATTGGTTTTGCCAATGCTTTAGATAATGAATAGTTGTCGGTGTGATGGACCTTTATATGAGTTTTCATTCATTATAAAATGTAGACAGCGCAATGGCAAATTGTTTTGTTATAAATGTGCTTCATCAAGATACAAATATTTTTTTTTCATTTTGTGTTAAGAATTTATTACTGAACATTCAAAAGACATCTTTCGTATTGCCTTTTATCATTCACGTTGAACGTAAAAGACCAAAAAGTTGCCATTGTCTAAACTGCTTACTAAACAGATATAATGCTTTCTTGTATCTTATTGATAGGTTATGCTTTTCAACACCTTAATGATTGAAAAAGCTAATTAAAAAAATTATTTATTCTTTGCTGAAGTCATCAATTCTCTATCTCACCAATTTTGAACTAATTGTTAAATGACAGATGTTACTAAGGGCATTGTAGTAAAAGTAATTATAACCTCTGGGTTATCATCTGTTTACTGATGGTTTTATCTGATTTTCTATTACAACCTGATGGTGATATAATGAATGATGGTGATCCATTAAAAACGCAGTCTGTAACAGCTTTCGTCTTCTGTGTTCAAAGCATATCATTTAGAATATGTGTCACTTAAAATCTTATCTGTTTTTTCAGGCTTCAACTAAATGCAATACTTATTCTGCCAATAACAACTAAGAGTAATTATTGGCAGAAAAAGTATAATTCATACGACTGATACGACTAATATTTATACATTTGATTAACGTGTAGTGTTTTTAACTGCTGTAAATGATATATCCCTTGTTCAATACTTGCAGAAAGACTAGTTATACTTTTGACCCCCCCCCCCTTTCAAAATCCTGTCTGCGCGCCTGCTGCAAATTATTTTGTAATACACAATTTGTAGCAAAAAAGGAAAACGCGTTGATAGAATTATCAACAATAATAATGTTTCATAGTAAACTGTACTTACACCCTTCTACCGCAATGGCTTTAAAAACGAGTCTACAGTATATATATATATAGATGGTTTCCTAATCTATTTTGGTGTTGAATGCGACTAATGAAGGGGACATCACTCTGAATCTAGAAAATTGCAAGTCATACAATGGACTCGGGAACCAAGGAAGAAAATATCAATCAGACACAACCACTATATAGAGATGATGGTCTCGTAATTTTTGTAAGCTTTTAGTTTAAGGGTGATGTACGAAAAGTCAGGCAGCATTGCGAGGATTGTCATTATTTTAAAAAAATTAGCCTCAACTTAACTTGGGTTGCATTGAAGGAGACCAGACAAACAACACTGCACTTTATCTCCTGCTTTTCTGTTTAAGTTTAAAGTTTAAGTTCCTTCTTCTTCTTCTTCCTCATAATCAGTTCAGTCATGACATGAGTAGGTACACTGATTCTGGCAGTTAAAAGGCGACTTGGATATACCCATCGAGTTAAAAAAAAAAATTTGACAACATATAATCAAAAGGGGGGTTAAAAGAGGGTGTCGCTAGTGAGGTAAAACATGTTACTTGATTGCCATACAAGAAGGTTACAAAGTGAATACTAAAACTAATATGCAGACTTGACTGTTATCTTATTCAAACTATTCTTGAAAGAATCTACATTGACACTGGTCTTAATTTCCAACGGCAATTCCAGAGTCTCACAGTGCTTGGAAAAAGGGAATTTCTGTGACAATCTATTTCTGATCTTGGTATGACATAGGCTTCTTTGCTATTTCTGGTTCTGTTTTTATTTAATATTAGGTGGTTTAGTGGTATGCAGACCAGTTTTTCACTTAAGGTTTGGTGTATATTTTAGAGCTGGCAAAATATTTTAAATTTAAAATACAAACTTTAAAAGGAAATTCAAACATTTTAAAATAAACTCAAATACGAACATTCAGGGAATTTGAGCTGGAGCCGTGGAGCCGGAGCCGAATGGTTTTCAGCTGGAGACGGAGCCGAAGTTTTATCTGCGGCTCCGGCTCCAGTACTTTTCATTAAAAAGAATTGACCAAAAGTAAAGCAAAGATAAGCTTTATTCCTGGCAATAACAAAAAACTTATTTTAGGTCAAATTTCTATAAATAGGTTTATTTCTATAAGTAGGTCGGAGCCGGAGCCAACTTTTTGAAAAGTGCTGGAGCCGGAGCCGCATCATTAGCCATGCGGCTCCGATTCCCTGAATCAAACCCCTACTATTTTCGTCTACGGAGTATGCTGTCTAAGGTTGATGTCCTCTGTTCTGTCTGGATACCTAAATATCTGTCATAATACAAAACAAATATCTTAAATTATATTCTAAGTCTAAGTACCTTTTTCAGTTGATCTATTGCTCATAGAAATATGATGGAAATCTCGAGAAATTTCGAGTGGTCCACTCAGTGGCTTGATTAGATATCTCAGGTCTTGACTTCATTAATTAACCAAGCATCGGTAGTAAGGGTAATTGAATTTCTCTGTCGTGGGACATCACTGTTACGTGATATTACAGATATAATCAATATTTTGGTATGTCCATGGTTAGACTCGGAAGCGGATGAGCGGTTGTTTTAATCATGGTGTGTAATTCCTATGGCTTTGAGAAAAATTGAATCAGGCTCGCCTTGTGCATGGTGTTAATATGTTAGTGCTCACGCTGGTCGGCCTGGTGTCAGTGAGCTGTGAGTAGGTAGGACGTGTGAGTTGTGGTACACTTTACATACAATGTGGGGACGCACGTAAAATGTCTTAGGGAAACCGGCACCATATAACCTACCATGTTTTGATAGAGACTTTAAACTTCTTTGAAATTATAACCAAAAAGTCTACCCCCCCCCCCCCCCCCCCGAGCTGAGTCACTACAAAGAAGCTCAGTAAAGTTTGCCAATCTGATGTTATTACATATAATTGGTTTTGACAACGAAGTATGTTCTTTTAATTCGTATATTAACCTTGCATATCAATCCTCTCTTGCAGGTCTACGTTTCCTTCGAGCTCTGAGGCTTATGTCAATCCCCGACATCCTGACTTACCTGAATGTGCTCAAGACGAGTACACTCATCAGATTAGTTCAGCTTGTTGTATCATTTGTCTCGCTATGGCTCACTGCAGCGGGATTTCTTCATTTGGTGAGTTACTTATATGATTTATGAAGACTTATTTGTCTGTATTCCCTGTGCCAATGGCCTACTGAACCGGCTGTTTTGTCCTGTCCTATTTGTCTGTATTTCTGTGTCAAATGCTTACTGAAACGCCTGTTTTGTCCTTGCCTATATGTCTGTATTTCTGTGTCAAACGCTTACTGAAACGTCTGTTTTGTCCGGACCTATATTTATTTATTTCTATGTCAAACGCTTACTGAAACGTCTGTTTTGTCCTGATCTATATGTCTGTATTTCTGTGTCAAATAGTTACCGAAACGTCTGTTTTGTCCTGGTCTCTATGTCTGTATTTCTGTGTCAAATGGTTACTGAAACGTCTGTTTTGTCCTGACCTATATGCAAGTTTACGGTGCAAGATTTATGGGGTTAAACCGGAGCCGGAAAAAATCTTTGGTGTAGCCAGGGGGAAAAATGTGGGCGGAGCCGGTGCCGGGGAAAATTGATCTAGGAGGCTGTTCGCGCAAATGGCGGGAATTGTGTTCGTTCGGTGCCGGTTTTACTGTCTGGAGACGGAGCCGTAACAATTTTGAGGTCTGGAGTCGGAAAATGTTAAGGTCTGGAACCGGAAAATGTTACAGTCTGAAGCCGGAGCCTGAAAATTTTGAGAGCTGGAGCCTGAACATTTTATGAGCCAGAGCCGGCAAATTATAAGGTCTGGAGCCGGGATTTGTTTACTCCGGCTCCGCAACCGTGTGTGTGTTGATAGGTGTGTTTGTGCGTTATAGTGTGTTGAGGCGTCCTTGTTTCTTACGTTGTACATGTGTTTTGTTCTTCAATCTGATTCACTGATATGAGGAATGTGTCTTCTGACATGTGTGGTATCAACACATTTTCACCTGTCTTTTTATTCATCGTAAGCTTTATTTTGTCGTTGTCATTAAGTGTATGTCATGCTGGCCTATTTTTATAAAAGGTGAGCTCTCCTGATAATCACCATCTTCTTAAACTCATTTAAGCTAAACAGTATAGCCATGGCGCCAACGGAAATTGTTTCTTCCACTCTCCCTCTCATTCTTTTGTCATTTCTTATCTATCAGTATTCTTATTTTCAGCCAATCTCCTTCCTTTTTAAATGCCTTATGTTCTGTTTTATTTGGGTGTCTCTTTTTTTAGTTAGAGTTGTTCATATAAGAAAAAAAATTGCATTTTTCTCCTTAACGGCTGGGAATTCATGGACCATTGTACGCATGCGGTCTTATATCAATTTTACTTAATATGTTCTATAATTTTGTTTACATTTTTTTTACTTGTTAGATATAATTGCAAAATAAGAATTGAGTGGATCTATTTTGTGAGTTGCAGAGTAAAGTTTTGAACAAACGGTAAAGGTTGTCATACATAGTTATTCTTGTTAAATGTCATCAAACTTAAGAGCATTTTGGATCTCACATGAGGGGCATTCCTCCATGTCCCCTGGCTACGCGCCTGTCAATACGTAATAAAAACCACCCTCCGTGTTGGTGTCTTTGTCTTTTGGTTACTCTTTATTTGCGTTAAGACTGATTACTGTACCGTCGCGGCCTCTGTTTAGGCTGTCCGTCTCGGATCTGAGGGTCGTGGATTTGAATCCTAAGAGACTTGGGGAATTTGTATGTGGAAAATCGGGTCCATTATGCTATTCATAGACACAGTTTATAGATGCATTGTCCTTTACGACATGATTTTGGGATATATGAGTCCTTAATCTTCAACCATAATGAAGATATATATGATTTTAGAAGTAAGCTTCCATAGGATGATGCTGGGCCAATGATATTCATCATGTCGGGTGGTCCTCGTCGTCTCTTTATATTTTCATAGGCGTCATACGGTGACACCACCGCGATAATATTAGATAAAAACAAGTACATATGCATTGGCATTAAGGACGGGAAAAGTTCGAATCAAGTTCGATATTCAAATATAATAACACTTAAAAGTTTGAGTCGACGATCCACATCAACCCCGAATCTCGTATCAGGTCGAACATAGTGGTTTTTAATCAATCTTAAATGCAAAACACACAGATTGTCTAAAATAAGAAGATGGTGAAACAAATAGTGTCTTTTCTCAACGTCTTCAATCAAAAGAATGTTATACATTTGTTTACAATGATTATGTAATCAAATTCGTGTATGTTTGATTCGAAATCGTACTCCCGACTTCCGACTCGATTCTAGTGACCCACCAAACACGAATTATGTGTTTTAATAAATATTAAATACACAATGCCAAGAGGCCTTGTGTGTTTCTTTTTCACTTTTTTGGTTGGCTGTACGTTTATTTGCGACATCTTGAATCAAAAGAAATTTCAAAGTGAGTTGTGTATGTGTTATTTAAGCGAATTCGTGCATGGTTGATTCGAAGTCGTTCCTATGACTGGATCCCAGTCTCTAAGCGAACACGAATTGGCCGAATTAGGTGTTTTAAATCAATATTAAATACATTAGGCGTTGTCTGTTCATTAAGTAACATTATTGGTGCAAAGTACCTTTATTCGCGACATCTTAAATCAAAAGAATTTGCGAAGTCTTGTTTTGGTTATGTGAGCCAATGCCAATTCGTGTATAATGTAGGTCAATTCGAATTTGCAGAACATATAGGTTCAATGATCGAAATTCGCCGGATTGGGTTCTTCATGTTCGTGCCCGTCCTCAATTGACATTAGCTCATCCGTCTCATTTATTTCGCAACTTTGTCCTCGTAATACATGGTGCTTAAAACAAAATTAAGAACGATTCTAGTTAATCAATCAGTCTCAGTTGTGTCCAAACATTAAGCGCTTTATTAACATAAGTTTACAAGCTTTTTACGGAAATGTAAAAATGTTGAAATGTAAACTTGTGTAAATAAAGTCGTGGAAAGATATCATGTTTAAGGAACGTAATCCAAGTTACAAGCATGAGTTAATTTCCAAATGATTTCGTCTAATCTGTTAAAGTTTGTGTATGTCCCTTACTATGTGAGTTATTCGTAAGATCACGAAATAAAGTATTGTCTTTCTGTTCAGCCCAATCATATTCCGGTTTTCAGATTGGGTAAAAAAGTTTCTTTCGCCAAAAGTTTTAGCCATAAAACCTACCGTACTGAACTGCATATTTTTTTCTGATTTAATATAATATATCAGTATGGTTGATCATAGTATAGATGTACTCCGTACACGTGCCCTTGGGAAGAGGACAGCAGATTTCTAGACAACCCAATGTTCAATATTGATGTACTGGATAATGTATATTGAATATTGTTCGTTGTGAAGTTTTCTTTTCTTCTACGTACTAACCTTCTGCCGTCACATGGGTGCATAGTCGCATTTCACTTATCTGTCTATTTGACATTTCATATTATCCCGGATGAGCTGTCTTAGTATTGTACTTAGAGACTGACTCTAATATGGACAATTGATGCTTACATACGTGCTAAACTCGATCTCTCACACAATAGCAATGATCTTGCGGGAGTAATCTTTTCCCGCCTCCAGTAATGAAATTGATCTTCTCACGACATTCTTCTCATCTCGAGATGCCACTTGTACTCAGAGCTTATCACCCTGTTGACTGCTGCACCTTTCTATAAAGATAGATAGAGTGAGAGAAATACAAAGACATACCAAACGCAGTAATCATATTGTGTCTAATTGATAAAAAAAAAAGCATGTATGTGTGCTCGCGCGTGTTTGAGAAAAAAAAAGAGAGATAGGAAGTTAGAAAGGCATACCAAAGGCCAGGCACGTAGCCATGATTTTTAAAAGGGATACAAGTTTGGTGTGTGTCATACCAACGGCTGCGAAGGCCGAAAATTTGAAAATGAGTTTAAAATGGTGCGAATCTAGAGTATTTTTGACTCAACTAGTGAATGACATCCCTCTTGGCTACGCGTCTTTCAAAGGCAGTTACCATAGTTTGTCAAATTGATAAAAATGCATGTGTGTATGTGTGCGTGCATATATGTTAGAGAAAAGAGAGAGAGAAAGAGGGTGGGTGACTGAGTGAGTGAGAGTGAGAGAGTGAGTGAGTATCTCAATATCTGCTCATATAAATTTCTATGGGTTTGGTTTGTTCGTCTGCTTATCACTCTAAACTATTTACAGCAAAATTTGTTATTAATAATATGTATTGGTCTTTGCTTGTTACACAACAAAAGATGTCTTGTAAATTTGAATGTTTTCAGGGATCCAACACCATTCAAAAGAGAGAAAAATAAGATTTCCAATTGCAATTCCATTTTAATTTACTTCTAACTGGAATTATTTTCAACTTTTCATTCTCACTGATATTTACTATGCTTTATGATACCATTTACCCTGACTGCAACAGACAAAGATTATAAAGTGCTTATATCTTTCTGACCCTAATGCTTGTGTTTTCTTGACACCCTGTATTTAAGTCTTTATTTTTGTTTAAATTGGCTGTATACCTACCCGTGTGTCATTGTCTTTTTATATATTAGCCCAACACATTATATTGCTTACTCTAGTGTCTCAGATAGAAGCTCCCCCCCCCATCTATTAATTTTAGGGAAATGCCCCCCACCCCCCCCCGTAGCTTATTCGATCCTCCCCTTCTATTGGATTTTACGGGATGAGATAAAAAAGACGCAAAAAAATTCATGTTACTGTTCATTTTATTGTTTTTTGTTGCACACATTCCAAATCTAGTCAATAAAAAGTATTACTAGTCAAT
>JAUUEB010346440.1:0-21050 GCA_032362205.1 Clione limacina
TTTAATCTTTGGCTAGTAAATTTCAGAAACTGTCTGCCAGATTGGCTGGTAATGTTTTTTAGTTTTCCTCATCCCTGTTGATGAGGGCGTAAATATTGACAGCGCAGATGTATTGAAAGGGGCAACATGATGTCTCAGAGAGAATTATGAGGAAGTATTGGAAAAGTATTATCTAATGAGATTAGAAAAAATATGTGTGCGTGAGAAGAGGTCACAAATATCTTGTGCCCTGCGGACAATTTAATTTAAATGCAGTTACCGATTAGATAACATCATTCTTTTTGGCAATCGGATTTCATTTTGTATTAGAGATGTATTCAGTAATCTGACGGATTGGATTATACAGATATTCAATAGGTTTTTATTTCTGTCAAAACATTAAAAAAGCACTTTAAGCAGCAAATAGATTTATGTTCATTAATCATAACACTTGATTTATATATTCATGCATAATATGAGCATGGCATGCAAGATCATTGGATGATTAGTCTTACGATAAAGATCGCAATATGGCTTGAAAAAATACTAAAGTACAATTTAAGACTGCCACACTGATTAAATCTAAGATGTTCCATAATGGACAAACTTTAGGAGAGATGTTGACTTAAAATTTACAATTTCTAAATACATAGAATCCTGAGGTGTCAATTGCAATAATTATTATTATAAACGAAAAATTACATATTTCAAAATTTCAAACTTAAGAGAAATACAAAATATATGTGTTGCTACACATCAAAACACATATGAAGCAAAAAGAAACATTTTTTTCGGTAATCAACTTCAATTCGAGTGGATTACCTAGATTTTGGTACCAAAACATTGTGACTAAGTAAAGAATCAACTAACACTACAGCATTGCCCATGAACAAGGTTGTTATTTAAGTTCTAAATAACAGGATTTTTTGAAAGAACAAAACCATGACAATTGAATATTGCAGTGTTTCTCTAAAAAGTATGATGGCGCATAATAGATCTTACTCAATACAAAAGACATAGAAGAAACAATATTTCCAAGAAAGATAGATAACCTTTTCTAACCTACTACGTTTTCTCGCATGTCTTTTGCAGTAGTTCTCATTATCGTTAAATTTGTCTGGACGATGTCCGCTTTGTCACTATAACAGACATGTTTCCCATCTTGATAAGTCATCGACATTTACTCAGAATGACATATTTCATCCTGCAGGTCTAGGATGTGACAGGAAAAATGTTTATTTTTTGGACATGGAAATAATGAAGTAGACATGGTCATTTGTATACACAAGAGGTTGATAAAAACAAAAATGATGGGACGGAAGAGAAACAAAACTGCAGACATACAAAAAACGGAACAAGATGGAAAAAAATAAAATAAAAGACACGAAAAGAAATGAAATTAATTGGATATGTTTTTACATGTTTCAGTGATAAAGTGTAGCCGAACTACTTGAAATTGAGTCTGTGAATAATTTATAATATCACACATATCCCCCTGATACTCTAATTCTACAAGCCATCTAATGCGTTTGTTATCCAAACTGTTTGTTGTTCCACTGAGTAGGCACTATTTGTATGTGCGGCGGGATACACTTACATAACATGACAAAACTGGTAATTGTTTACTTCTAATATAATGAGTAGAATTAGAAATTGGCATTTTTAAACCCATGGAATAACAGAAACGAAAGCTTAGAAAAAAAGCTAGTGGTTTACAAAAGAAACTTTTTCAAATATTGTTACTATTGAAGACCTTAAATGATGTGATCAAATCAAATTTGATTATTTCTTGATTAATACAAACAAATACTTAATGTATAACTTTTAATCGTAACTTGTCGTAAAGATTTATTGTACAAACTACACAACGTTTCTTTTTCTTGAAGGAAAAATAAGTGTGACGTAATTCACATTCAAGCGGTCACAAGTACTACTTGTTTACTATTTTCAATTTGTTTCATGAGCTTTTTGGAATGTTTGAAAGTTCAAAACAAAGTTTGTCGTCACGAAAAGTGTGCATAGATAGTTTGTGTTTTTCTTGTACTGGCGAGTGCCCTGAGATCGGCAATACAAACTTTAAAATGAAGTTCAAATATTCAAAAAGATTAGTGCTAGATCCCCTACCTCTAACCTCTTTTTGTCTTAATACAAGATCCCCTATCTCTAACTTATTTTTATCTTGTAGGGATTTATTACAAGATCCTCTACCTCTAACTTCTTTTTATCTTGTAGGGACTTATTAAATGCTTAGTATCAAATAGGCCGAACGGCACAATATTTAAGAAACAGACAAAAATATTAGTTGCATAATCTCAAAGTTTACCTACGAGCTTTTTTGAACTTTTCTTGGGGCACATCAGTGTTTGTGAAAATTGTGGAGTAATTGTTGATATTTAAATATTTAGTTATGTGTTTTGTACTATTCCCATTATAATTTACGCGTTCTTTTATTATTTAAATTATAACAGAATGACATCACTTCTACTTCTACTTCCTGAAGTTGCAGCAACATACTTCATATAAGAGTTATCGTGTTTTTAAAAATTACGACATGTAATCGTGCGCACCTTTGTATTCATTGGTCAGCTCATTTTAAATAACTCAAAGGATATGGGGGTATTATCCATGCTCTGAAAGTCCAGTCAGCTATGCATAATAAGTCAAAGAGAATAACAATATGTAATACTCCCAATGTATTGCGGTTTTAACTGATGAGCAAAAACAAAAAATGGAGATATTTACGAAATAAAATTAAAAAATATCACAAAAAATGTGTCTTTTAAGACAGGACAGAAAATTGTTTGTAAATAACTTAAACCCGTTGTATCGTCAGATTTGGATGATTTATATACTTAATTTTTTAAAGACGTAAGCTGGTTGTAATTATCTTTAATTGTGAACTAAAATATAATAATTCTTTAATATTTCTAACATTAAACCGAAAATAGGTGTCCTTTAAACCAGTTCACAGAAGTATTCATTTCTTGATTGTTTTTTTTCCAAATATCACCATCAAATCATTTTGTCTCAAGAGATACTGGGATGAGATCTTTTCCTCGTGGGCGGAAAATCATGAGTTGAATTAAACACAACTTTTGATAATTTTAAACTTGTTTATAAATATTTTCTGTTACTTTTTACTCCACTATCGGTATGCTGAGATTTAGTGGGATACAGCGGTTGTGTCTTATCTAATAATGTGTTTTTGATTTAATAGGAAAACAAGCTGAATGGGGAATATGTTACTGAGAAGCAAATAAAAAACCAGTAAATATTAATCTACTGATGTCTTATCAGATATTCACTTCAGTTTGAACCATATGACTTGAATACTTAGTTTATAGTGGTTAAACACGGACATCTTTGTTTAACTAACTATTAAAGTATAGTCGCGGGGGGACGATTCTCTTCACCTCCTGGATTCTAACGGACCTTGATTTTAATGATCCCCAGTAGACCTACTCTCGATCCCCTAATAGACGCCCCCCCGTCTATTTTTTCAGAGGAAATGTGCCCCTCCCCCCATGCTTATTAACACCCCCCTTCTTCTATTAAATTTGACACATCAGTTGTGGAGATAAGATTGAAAATGATTTATGCTAAAGTGTTTCACCCTGCAATGGGTCAAACACGCGATGACATATTATTCTATAGCGCTGCTGTGTGTCACATTCCTAACAACATATGAACGGATATGAATATCGGACCGTTCGAAATTATGCTGTTTTGCACCCCCCACCCCCCTTCAATTTACACCTCCATTCTATTGAATATTTTACAATGTGCACCCCCTTCCCCTTGTATTACCACCACCCCCCCCCCCCCCCATCTAATAAGGGAATGAGAGTAGCCGAAAACATCTTGAGCGGTTTATTAATATAGATGATCATTGATCAAGATATCAAAGAATTCAGAACGGATCAAGACTGGTTGCAAATAAAATATGTTGCCGATACGATTACAAATAGGTATTTTCGAGATATTGGGTCAAGCTTAACCGTGATGTCATCAATACACCATCTCACCTCTGTTAAGGTCACAATTTGAAACTGGTCGTATCTTATTGTTCAGCACCAAAAGTATCACTAGCTCGACAGGACTGAAAAAAACTATTAAAAGTGACTTCGAGTAATATTTTCGTGAGTAAAATGCGTTTTTTAGTTAGGTGCTAATAGCGTATTATGTAATGTATAGGAATAGATAAAAGCCTTTCCAATTGTTACTATACTAGACGTTTACCACTAAAAATTCCTATGTAGTTAGATACGAGACAGGACAAAAAGAGTGATGAAAAAGTACAATAAGCTGTAGTCTCGACTCAATTGAATGATTTATATACTCAATTTCCCTAAGACGTAAGCTAGTGGTTATTATATTTATTTCTGGAATTCAAAAAGATTGTTTGATATTTACACCATTAAACTTTATAAGTAGTGGTCCTGACGCTAGTTCACAAAAGATTTAATTTCCTGCTATTTCCTGTGAATTGTCCTTTTGTCCTACAAATAAACAATCTGAATCTCTCATTACAAAATAATCATCAGATTTCTGTTGACATACGAGTACGAGATGTTTTCCTCGTGGGTGGAAAATAATTGGTTTCAACACTGGCTTAAAAAAGTTATATCGATTACGTTTTTTATATAACTTGTTGCTCTTCTATCAATAATAAATGAAGGGGATAATTAAAGGTTGTTTACCCCCTCTTCTAAGGATTCTACCGGTTTCTACAAGGGTTTTTTATAGGCAAAGAAAAGTATGTCCCCCAATAAAATCAACCTTCACTGACTGTTTAGGGCTGACAATCAGTCAAAAATCTGTCAAAACTCAAACCTATCAGAAGGTTTTAGAAATTGTTAAAATGAGACATATGACTGAGACGACTTTTGGATGACTTTTACTTTTTTAATTGACCGTTTTCTGATTGAGATGCTTGGCACATAGTAAATAAAAAACTTTATAGCACCTTTCAACTTTCGTTCACAATGGCTGTGATCTATTTATTTGGTAATTTCACTCGTACAGTGGTCACAATAAATGAGGTAAGAGAAGAAAAAAAAGTTGAAGCTCAATGTTAGGAAAACAAGAACACTCTACATCGGCAACAATTACCAGCGAAATGAAATAAGAAATGAAATAGTTGAAAGGGTTGAGCACCTACAATTTCTAGAAGTACAGGAGATGCTTTCTGCACATAAATACGAGATTAGTCATGGGCCAACAGAATGGTTGGGCTCGTAAATATTTGGAGAATAGAAACCAGTCAGAAACTCAAAAAATGTGGTTATACCGCAAACCCCTGAGAGTGGAGTGGGGTGGAAAGAGTATCCGCAAAGAACTACTAATAAAAAGAGAGATTGTCGGTATCGTTATGAAAAGAAAACTCACCCTTTTTTGTCTTTTTAAGAAGCAAGAATTGCACTTATACGAATGACGTTCTACATGACACGCTAGAATCGGGACAGAAGAAAGACCATCCGCGTACTCATTATATTGCGAATGTCAGCGAATGAACTGGAATGAATACACATACTGTCTACACTACATTACAGTGGAATGAATACACATACTGTCTACACTACATTACAGTCAGAAACACAGATAAGTGGAGACTTGTGGTAAGAGAAGCAATGCGGTCTGTCAACGCTTACGGAATATGTTCTGACGATCCTCCTGGTGATGCAGTACAGTGAGTTAGTGAATGAGTAAGTGAGTGAGCGACATTTAATCAAACCTGGTTGTTGTTTTGTTGTTTCTCCATTTAACTCACATTTTGGTTAGGCCTGATCGTCAGACTAAAGAGCTTGTTTACAAGGCTTGGAGAACACTCCTTACAACTCACAAGCCGTGTATGTCCCCACTTACTGAGTCGATGCATCAACTTTTCTTCTGGTGTGGTGTTGATGATTACTGATTCTCTTATTTGTCTGTGTAGAGCTGTTTTGTGTTTCCCTATTACAGTCGTACTATAAATAGGCTTGCGATTACTGCCTTTGATTAGACCCCCTATCATAATTAAACATAATGTAGTTATGCTGAAATATTAACTTCCCAGATGAATTGTTTATGTCCCGTGCAATAAGTTTAAAGTCAATGCGATTCGTCACTGTTTAGTGAAAATAGTGTGACAATAATTTCCCAATGTACTAACGAAAATGACTTAATGGCGACACGAGGGGTCAGAAGTGAGTTGAGTTCGCTCATCAATAAAACCATTGCGGCCCCAATATACGTTACATCAAATGAATGCAATTACAATCATGATAGTTAATTCCATAAGCTTGGTTGGGTTCTTTACGTTTAAACAAAATTGATGAATTATAGTTTTCTAGATACCATTTCAACTTGTGCCACACAGACTTTACTGATAATTATGATATATTGATTTATTACGTTCACCAAGTAATAAATCAATATATTTCAATGATGAATTATGAAACGTTTACATAAGGCTTGGGAAATTCTATATTTCAAAATAGATAAATAAATAATTGATGATGTTTTCTGTATGTTTTATCTTAGTTCACATTTTCCAAAACTGTCTAGTCATTCAATGATCGATGAATTGTATATTATTCTAGCTGATAATTTCATGTTACACATTATTTTTATCGAATGTATTATAAAGCGGTTGCCTATTTTTTAAATCAGTATTATTTTATTAACTGTGATTAGATTTTGAAAAAAGAATACTCCATATTAATATTACATTACTATTAATTTCATATTAATTATTTACTCATATCATAAAAGTCAATACCGGTACTAATATGGCATATGGCATATGGCATATGACTGCGAATCTCGACATACGACTATAAATGATGATGATGATGATGATGATGATGATGATGATGATGATGATGATGATGATGATGATGATGATGATGACTTCAAGTCTGATGAATTGAAAGCACACAGAAGCCTGACTACACATTGAAAATAATCAAATATAAGTGCTTGCAAAGACACAACATTCTGTAAGTATTCTCTTACATGTTACAAGGGAAACTTAACTCAATTATCTTTGATCTGAATTTGAGTGGGTGATTTTAACTGATCAACAACTGCATTGGTCTTTTTCCGACAGATTTTTTAAAACCTCAACATATTGTAGGCCATGAATCTTGTACTTTTATTTATAAGTTAGCAATCTTACATTAGGAAGATTGTGAAAATGGGTATACAACTATTTACCCATGAGTTTTACATGAGTTTTAACACCCAGGAAAACAGTCATCAGTTTTCGAAAAAAATGTGTGAAACAAGATTGTTGCAGTACATTCAACATTAAAATCATTCCAAAGACAAACAACTGAATTTAGTAGACTTGATAAAATACAAGTTGACGTAACGAAACAAGAAATAATAAACTTAAAAGTTGTTTGAGTGATGCAGGATGGTGGACGATTAGATATGATACAAAAAACATATGATACAAAAAACACTCAAAGTCATTTAAATTGCACAAGCTTAAGCAGAATTTTTATTAAATTGGAACCAAGTCTTGACTTCCGTTTTCATCTCTTTTTATCTTTATCAAAAAAACACTCTTAAACCGACAGAAAATGGTCTGTTCCCCAAAATTATGTTAAAGCAAGCTTGACTGTAGATAAATTAAAAACATGAAAGCCATATTTGCAAATTTAAAAAATTTGATGATGTAATACTCAGTTGCCTTTACAGCAGATAATACAGTAAATAAGACTTCAAAGACTGAATTGTTTTCATTCTTCTCACATCTTTTTTTTAAATCAGACAAAAGCCATCTTTTTCTTTGAAAGGAGATGACTGAAAATCTGTTGAAAAACACTAGTGATTTGTTATAATAAACCTACAATTATTAAGGTAAATTCTAATTCTAATATGGAAAAGAAATGTCTACAATCATCTTGTTTATAAAAACAGAATTTACTTTTTGTCAGGTTTGTGAGGACTTATAATTGGAGAGAGGTTGGATGGATAAATAGTTATGTTTAAAAATTCATGATTATAAAAATATTAGAGGAAGGATTTGATAGGTTACACACTTCTTTAAGGTTTACATTATCTCTGTTAATCTTGAAAGATCATTGATGTGCGTTTACTTATCCTTAAGGCACATCATAAGTGAATTAAAATATAGAAGTTACACTTGGCAGGCTTTGCTATCTAAATAAGATATAGGTAAAAGCATCACTCAAAGGAAAGCAAAAACATATATGAAGCATACATGCAAACTAAATCAGTTAACACAGTATTTGGTCTTCACAATAACTGCCTTATGAGTGCACAAAAAATCGTTTTATCATAAATGAGTAAGTACAAAAAAAGTTTTTGCCTTTCATCTAGAGTCATCTAGAGCAATCTATCGGCAAACTGAGAGTATAATATATTATATATATAAGTTCAACCAGTAGGTCTCCACTTACATATGAGTAGGTATCATAATTGAGAGATCCTCCTCCTTTCAAAACGAAATACTGATGCATATGTTTATTTTGGTAAAATTGAGTCAAAGTCAGTGAGATCTGGGTCACTATTGTGTCCCTTTGTTTGCCCTGACATCGTATAGCACAGGTCAGTCCACATGGTTAAAATGATATGAAAGATCTCATTTGTTGAACAGTACTCACTGATCACTAAAAAGAAATGCTTTTTTTTGTTTTTAAGCCTGTTTGCGCAGTACGTAAGAAATGGCAAGTTCTATCACTGGCTGATATTGAAAATTTCAAACAAAAACTTATGTTAAAAAAATCAATTAAACAGAAGGTTAAAATGTTTTCAAACAAATAAAAGGTGTTTGAAACAATACAAAAGAATACCACAGAACAGCAAATGTAAGGTAAAAAAGGTTTCGTTTCTCATTATCTGTCTATACACGACCTGTTTAATTATTTATAACATTGTTGTTAGGGTTAATTTCTAATTGAAAAAAGGGTAACAAAAGCACAATATTATAAAGATATAACAAACTACTACTAAAAATGCCTCACTCTTGGCTTTTCCGGCTGTAATTGTATACAAAAAGAGACATGAAATTAAACCATATTATCACAAACATGTAAGCCTGTGGATATATATATATATTTGAAAATAGACAGACAGCTCAATTGAAGTTCTGGAACAAAACCAAACAAAATCTATAGACATTGTCAAAGTTCAAAGACTTGACAAAGTGGTACAAAGACATAAACAACAATATAATTCATCAGGTACTTCTGACAAATTAAACAATAAAATAAGATGGTTAAGACTAATGTCATTAATCAAATTTTGATGGTTAATAAAAAAAGATATGATACTGATGATATCATTTTTATTAATTTTTTGTATTAATTAAAAGTTTCTTTTCCCCCTTTTATCTAAAAATTTCAAAAAATCATTTGTTTTCAAACTTTGTTGTTTTTTTAAATTCCAGGCTGCATATAAATAAATCATGAATGACCCTTGTTTATAAGTAATAATTTAGTATGTATATATGTTGTGAGGCATGCAACATTCCAGACATTCTCAGTGTAAGAAAAAGAGTTAAGAGTGAAGGAGAAGACGAGAAAAGAAAAGAGAGATGTGGCAAAGGAAAGTAAGACAAAAACTAAGCAAAGAAGTTTACTGAAACTGAAATCATTTTCTTAATTTGTTAAAAGCATGCATTAAGGCAATTATTTTTAAAGTTCCTATCTTTGTTAAGTCCTTTCCCCCCTACCTCCATTAGGGTCAAAGAGTTTTGGACACCCACTCACCTGTGCCAACGTGGAACAATCAACGCCACAACTGACCTATTTTACATGGACTTAACAATGAGTTGTAACGCCCTTTGAAAGCGCTAAGTGAAATTTATAAGGGAGGTGTTTTTATTTCATTTTGGCCAGTTTGCACCTTTGTTAGCTGCTCCCCCTTTGATTCTCAACCACTGAGAGATCTGTCTTAAATGCGTGCAACTTGGCCTGTTTTATGGCTTGCACCTAAATGACCAAAGTCCTAGATCCTGCATACCCAGAATGATCTGGAGTTTATGATTGCACTGACCAAAGAAAATCTATTTCCATGTGTTGAGCACAAACAGTCACTATTACCATGATAGCCGCTACTCACGCTTTTACAAGCATTAACGTTTTATCCATTTCGGGCATCAAATCAAAGACTACTATGGACACCAGATTTACAGTACAACTCTGAACCACTCTGTCATCACCCAAGGACATTTACGCCAAGTGCCTTAACTTTATTTGTATCTTCACTTCCAATTCTACCTTGCATAGAAAAACATCTCAAATCCTTTATTCAAACAAAAAGTAGTACTCACCGTTGCTCTCTGTGCAACAGCTTGAACCAAACCCCCATTGAAGGTGTCCCCCTGCTGACTTGCGTAGTTTGTTCCTCTGTTAAGGGGCAAATATTCACAGTACATGTATAAGAGACAATACAATTAAAAAAAAAACAGAAACCAAAAGACTAAATTAATCATAAAGTTATGTTAACTCGCCTACCACTATGACATATAAAAAATAAATATCATACCCTCAAACATATGTATTTCAAAAAGGCAATTCTGTCCAGTAGACGCTATTATCCAAAAGCTGAGAGACCGCCACCCAACAAGGCGCCACCGAATACCAATCAACCCTGCAGGGCAACAGGTCCACTGGATGGTGACTAATGACATCAGTGGGTGGCAACCACTGACATCATGCCACTGATGCTCATGTGCCAGCTTGGGCTCTCATGTCAATAATATACTTTGTTAAATATCACTTAAAAAGCATGTCCACTCTGCTACGAGAAGAAGAATCTGGAAAAAAAGTTGTCTCTTTCCAATTCCTTCATTCTTCAAATATGTTTCTTTTGTTCATACTTCATGAGTAAAGCAGTCAGAATAATCTAATGACAAATAATAAATGTTGAAGTTGGTTTTGTTATTTTTGTGTATGAATACATGAATTTTGAATATTCAAACTCTTTTTCAGTCTTACCCTAAGTTCTGTTTGCCTTGATCAAAAGACTGCCTTGACTGAGCAAACATATCAAAATCATCATCACTTTTTGGAGGTTGACTTGACACAGTATTGGAAGCTGCTGTGCTACTGAGCGCTGGAAATGGATAAACAACAACAACATTTAATTGACCACACACAAAAAATCAAAATCAAAAGCTAAAACAATATGACAATTTTATAAAGCACCAAATTCAATCTAAAGGCTTTTTCAAATAAACCATTACAAAATGTTCTCAAGATAGTGAACTAAATAGGCAAAAATAAATGCAAACTAATAAACTAATAAAAAAAAAAAGTAAAAAAGATAATACCATAATAAAGACTGATATATTATAGTTTGGTAGTGTGCTGTTCATAAATTAGAGACTAGATGATATAGATTATAAAGCTTGATAAGAGATGAGACCTTCTCTACTAAATAGAACTTCATTCATTTAGAAGTTGTAGAAGGGCATGGTGTTAAAACAATAAGATTAAGGACAAATTTGTGTTAAGTGTTAAACCATGGTAGCACTACCAAAAGCACAATCCTGGAATGAACAGTGTGCTGTGGGGCCCTTAACTATGAGATGATTATACATATATGAAACCCATGTTAATGCTTGAAAACAAAGACAAAAAGACTTGTGTAATTAGGCAGAAGAATGTCTGATCTCCTTGGGCTAATGTATGAGTTTGCTACACTTTTAAGTTAAAATCTATGCTTGGAAGAACATAAAAATATCAAAGGAAGAATGGCTGATGAAAATTCAGGACCTGACTTTCCCTTCTGCCGCTACAAGAAGTCGTCACCTGAAAACATGGAATCAGCTAATCACAGAGGATCTGAGTTAAAGAGCTTAGCCAAAGCTTGCCTAAGACAAAAGCAGGTGGAGATCTGCGATTGCATAGCCAAGTCTAACCAGTGGCTTGACATGGAAAAGGGACTAAAATATATAATGATGTAAGGGGTCAAAAAAGTAACAAACTTTTCTTTGTGGGAAAACATTTTTTTTCAAATTCCTGCGTAAATTTTTATATTTTCAGGCGATGATCAATACGTATATTGCAAAACTTACTTAACCCTGCCATTTGTGGAGTTGGAGGTGGAGGTGCAGGCTCCTCACTGAGGTCTATCAAGTTTCCTACTCTTGGGTTGGCAGCTGCTGGCAACTGAAACATAGGAACAAATCTATCACCTAAAAGATCAGTTTAGTTGGTTTTAAGTTTGTAAAAATGAACACCTTATTTGCTCATAGGGTCTGAATTTAGCACAGATTCTTGATGTGGCAAAGGAAGTTCTTGTAAAACAATAATTATGCTACGCTGTGGGAAGAAAATTAAGTCGATTGAAGCGACAAAGAATGCAGGTATTTGTTTCAGACAAGCTAAAATACTCCAATAAGCTTCTTTGATGTGTTTATCTATCGACATCACAAACACAATACATACAAAGAGCAGAAGTTAACATGATTGGCTTATATCTGCTCCCTGTAACTATGGCATTGGAAGAATACTTGTTTCTTGCTGCAAAGTGTAACTCACAAAGCCAGGCTAAGTGTGTCTTAGTTATGCAAATCTTTGTTACACATATCTTCCTTTTTAACTCAATGAACCCCAGCAATTTACTATAGATATATCACAATGGCAATGGGGAAAACATTTGGTCCTAATTCCTACATTCTGTATTTAATCAGTAAAATGTGGTTAAACTGAAAACGCTTACTCTAAACCTATCAATAAACCAGGAAATTGAAACGTCTGGATTTTATTCTTCTTTGTCTTTGTTAATAATAAACTCTTTCAAAACCAAAATTCTCTATTTTAACTGAAGTATATAAGAGTAATATTAGTTCATCTCATTGGTAATTTAGAATGGCTTCTTGATCTTAAGGAGCATTCAACGCAGCCAAGCAAAAAAAGATAATAGTTTGTGTCAAAGTGGTATAAAATATATACACTCATAAGTGCAGACTTGATACTGACTTAGAAAGCAACACAATATGGAATGATGCGCTTGCTGTAATAACTTGATCTTTGTGCTTGATACTGAATCGATCAGACTTCACCATTACTATAAGCATGACTTTAATAACAATTTACAGTGAAACTATAAATCTAATCCCATATGTAGATGTCAATACCTGATCATATGAAGGAGGTGGTGGATCTGATGTAGTGATCTCTGGTTCTGTAGGGTTTGCTTGACCAGCCTGGCCTGTCCTATATCGCTCAAATCTTTCGTAACGAAGAAAAACATTATTGAGGTCGTCATTTATACGTAAGAGGTCATCTGTTGAGTACAACAAAACACTTTATAATTCAATCAACAGTGTATAGAATTTTAGTAAACATATATATTTTGCTTCTTAATCTCACATGAAGAAAATTAAATCGAACGTTTAAAATAAATAGCAATCATTATTACAGGGTTCCTACTAAGTTTAAAAGGCTCTTCAAAGGGCTAATTCTAAGAGGCCCAAACGAGGGCCGGCAATTTTTTTCCAGAAAATCAAAAGAGGGCTGAACAGATTTTTTAGGAGCATCCGAAGAGGGCTTTATTGTTTTCAAAAAAGGTAAAACAATGATGATCAAATTTATGCACTATTTTATTGGTACTCACTTATTTACATATATACATAAGGTTGCTTTATTCAAGCTACAGCTGAAGCAGCATTTATCTTCTTTTCTATTGAGACATTAAGCTGCTCCAGGTTCTTTCCTCAGCCTGTTTCCTGGTCTGATTTGCAAGAGGTTGGGTCAAAAGAGGGCTATCTTGTGAGGGCTAGGGCCTCGCCAGGGCTATCTTACAAGGGAGTTAGGAACCCTGTTATTATAATGATGAACAAATACAGTAAAACCTAGTTGATGAACTAGCTGATCATATCACAAAACATAAAGTATAAAACTGTTACTGACCATGTTACATTTAGACACAATATACTGACATCACTTACTTGTTATTTCCTCTGTGGCTATTTCATTTAAAAGTTCTACGATTCGAGATTGCATTTGATGGCATGTCCTGTTTAGTTCCTGCATGAAGCAAATAGAATATAGACCAATGTTTGTAAAATTGGAAAACAGATAGTGGATTCATTTGTAAAAACATTGTTTAGTTTCTTCTTCTCATTTCAGTTTCTCTTTCTGTAACAACATCATGTAAAATGTGTGGTGTGTAAGGCAAAGGTTAAAGACAGATAGCAGTGAATGTTTTTAGGTAAATTGAATGGTGAGTCAGAGAGCACAAAAAGAAGTGTTGATGAAAATCTTTACAAAAATACCAAAGCCTATGCCTTTTCTAAAATCTATTCATCGACTTTCATGGATAATTATCATAAACAATCGTATGATGATTTGTTTTTCTTTTATTCTTTTTAATGATCTAATGGGAATCTTTTCAGTTATAAAGATAAATTCTAAATTTAAAAAATTATGTTTTTATCACAGGGTCAAATTTGAAAAAAAATGTGTTTAATTTTCAAACACAAAATTTGTTTTATATTTTTAACTGTCTTGAGTTTTAATTTCAGATTCTTTGTAGTCACGCCACTGTTTTGATACCTAGTACTATATATACTTCTTTTTTTACCTTGGAAGCTCAGTCCGGAAGTTTCCAGGAGTATCTTGGTTTGTTTTACATTAGTGCTTGAATTAACATAATTTTAGCCTCTAGTAGGGGTGTAGATAGCTCAGTTCGTTAGAGCGACATTCTATCACCAAGAACACAGGGGGTCCGATCTCTAGCCTCGACCATATTTTTGTGTTTGAAAAACATCCCCCGTCAACTCTGCAGCCTGTTGCGAAAACGAGTAGCTAATCTCTTTAGGCCAAGCGAAGTAAAGTCTGTGAGGAAAGCAATGACAAACTACCTCAAACGCTGTTGCCTAAAAAGTCGTGACTCTAACTCCTGATAACCCGAAGCTCAGTAATGGGTGTGGGTAACTTTACTTTACTTTAGCCTCTATTAGTTATTCTTATTAAGCAGTTTGATAAATAGATATTGTTAGAAGTAAATAAACAGAAGGCTTTTTTTGTTTTGAGATTCTCCATACAATAACCAAATAGAACTCAACACAAGTCCTTATTTTAGCCAGGGGTATATATACTTTCACAGCAACAACTCCTATTATTAATAAATTCAAATCTAAACAACATTGTGAAGTTTTCTTCAAATGAGCATCACCCATCAAAACATCAAAAATTGTAAATTAATTATTAAATTCAAAATAATAATTAACATGCAAGAATTTTCACAAAATTCTTAAAAGTTCTATCTCAACACATGCACTTAGTTAATACTAACCAATAAGGGTCACCAAAAAGATAGAATCAGACTGATTTTTAAAAAAATCAAATCATTCTATTAAAAAATTATCAAGTTGTTCAATTTTCTATACAGGTATAATTTCTTCAGAAAATTAACTTTTGTTGGACTTCTTTTGCGAACGCCAACCAATCTTTTTTAGATTGTCTTTGTTTCACTGTCTTTAGAAGTAAAAGTAGTTTTTTTCTTGCAGCAAGCCACTTTGCACTGTCGCAGAGAAATTCATTGACCTTAAATGTTATTGCTGGTACAGAGTCCTATTTTTTCAGTTTGACTCTCCTCTGTTCCATCATAACACATTTCTTATTGTGTCAAGATTTTTATTTTCAGATTGTTAACTATAATATTTTGAGAGGGATTTATTTTGGCAAAATATAAAAAAAAGTATTACTTGCACAAAATCTATTAACAGTGCTTGTGGTTCAATAACAATAACTTAAGCTTGTTGAGCAGTTGTATTGACACATTGTTATTACCTTCTACATAAATAAAGTACAAATTATTAAAATTATTATTATTATTGTCATTGTTATTGTTGTTGTTGTTGTTGTTATTATTATTATTATTATTATTAAGATACTGATAAGACTGACCTGTAACAACTCCAAGTCTGATGGGTCAACATTAGCAGGACTTAGCTCTGTAAGCATTTCACTCATAACTTGGCAGTTTCCTTGCACGACATCCAACTCTCTTCGAAGTTTTGAGGTCTGGTCTGTTGTTAAAGGCTCATTTCCACTTTGTGCGGGGGGACATGCTGGGGGAGGTGGGTAGGCTGCCGGGGGATACCCTGAAGGTGGAGGGTAGGTGCCTCCAGGAGGGAATGCTGCTGGAGCAAAACCTGCAGGTGGCTAGTTCACAGACAGGTAAATAAACATCTTCATTCCACTTTTTGTTTATAGTCATTGATCATACATACTAAAAATGTGAAAAGCAGAATTTAAACATAAAACCAGCAAATAAGAAGAGCAGAGCAGAGGAAAGACAGGACAGCAAAAAGAATGTGAATCAAACATACAACAAAAACACTTTTTTGGTTATAGATGATAAAATCTTCACTGATCAAAGCCGGACTTAAGACAAAGAGAACAACAAGTTAAGAATATATTGACACAGATTTTAACACATTGCCATCACATTACCAACAAGAGGAAAACACTTTGCTGTCACAAGCCTTATCATTATGTGTGAGCTTTCAGGGAATGCACTTTTTGTGTATTCTGTACAGAAAGTATGAATGTAATTAGAATGATTTGACCATTTACCCTTGAGGGGAAGTTTGAAGCTTAGCAGGAGCTTTCGCTCGTCATCCTACAAGCTTCATCAGCTGAATGATGTTACAAACTGCTTGTCATGTGACCTGATGACGTTTGATCACATGACAAAGCAGCGGGTAGCAGCTCTTGGTAGATGAAGGGGAGGACGTGCCTCTCCCTGCCTCTGTTCAGAAGTATGAATGTGTTTCTTAGCTGTCTTCAAATCCAAAAGCAAAAGTTTGGGCGCTTATCACAACCTGTGATTTATAACATGCCCATAACGTGCACATGCGCCTCGGATGAATGGGTCCTCACAGGCTAAAACCAAAAACATTGGTGTGTGCAAAAACAAGGGGCAAACTCTGCATTAATCATAATTGTTGTTAGCCGACTAGGTCAATCATCTCAGTACCAATTCAGAATTCTAAAAAAGGTCCAATTCACAGCACACCTTTGTCTTTGTGATACCAAAGGTCTTTCTCTCTTCATGGCAAAGATATGATCTCAAGTGTTAACAAACATGGCAGGTTCCTATGTGAAATTGTATTGCTCAGCAACAATAAATGTGGACTAGGTCTCAATGAAATATAAAAAAGTTAGTTAGAGCATTTTCTTTTCCTGCCCCTTGTCTTTTATGGTAAATGGTCAGTTCAACAATAATTGAAAGTAGTTCCCCAATCTCAATTCATGCATGTTAAGAGTAATAAAACTCCGGAATTATTAAGGTTACAATAGAATCTTTTGCCACAGCACTTAAGAATAAATTAGCCTGAAACCTACATTCAGAACCAAGGAATTGTACTTTATACAAACTGTCACGATGTGATCAAAAGCTGGAGGGAATTTTTCTAGGACAAAAATTAGCCCAAAAACATGGTAAAATACGGAAATCTACTGAAAAAAATATGAAACCTGCCATGTCCCAATTTAGACAGCAAGACAATGCAAAATACTCACAGAATATGGTGAAAGAAAAGCTTTGAAATTTTAGAGACCCTTTAAGTGCAAAGAAAATGTAATATCAAGCACACAACGATTACTAAATATCTGGTTATTCCCATTGTATTTTGCTTTTCACAATTCTTTATTTTTTTAAACCAAATTTTCTAACATTTGCAATTTCTTATGAATTTCTCTGTTCTAGAGTTATAGATCTATCTTCTGTAGACGCTTGTTGCAAAAATAACAATATTGTGAAAATAACCTGATAAATAGTAAATAAAATTAAATGAATTCTTATGCCAAAACATAAACATTTTTATATAAATAGCTCAGAATGCAACAGAATATTGCGGACATATAACATTGACATTACAGTGCAAGAATAAGAATATATACATGTACTTCTGTCAAAATATTCATTCTGTGCTCTAAAATATATCTAAATGCAAAAAAAATACAATGACATCTTACTCAGCTATCTGGTTCAACTTTGCATAGTATTAATACAAGGTAGTTGATTAATTTAAAAAAAAAGATAAAAGGGACATATCCTTAAGTTTTTAGTTTATTGAAAAACACAAGGTCATTTCCGCTTTGTAAAGGCTTCCTCTTCTCTTTCCATCACTTAATCTACTATATGCAAAGTTATAGAACTAACACAAGAACATCAGATACAGAATTAATCTTATGCATGAAATGTATCTTTGAAAATATGACAAAAGAGGGTTAGCCTATTAGCATGCATTTTCAGACATCAGCATAACCAGGAATAACCCCATGCTAACAATAATTCTAGCGATCCTTTAAGAAACAAAAATGGGTGACAGTTGTGAGTGTATTAAAAATTAATTTTGGGGAGTAGGAGTCACTCTAAATTTGAATATATGTTTTGGAGTTAATAACTGATATTAATGTCCAAGAGCATTAACAGAAGTATAAAAATGGTAGAAGCAATTATAGTGAAATAATTAGAAACTTCATTTTTACAAGGATTAATGTGATGCAGAAAAATAGTAATATGTACACTTTTCTTTTTAAAAAAAGGGGGGGGGGCAAGAATCAAGATATCTGCAAGACAAGTCGCCTAATGTTTAAAATGACACAAATTTGTTGGATTCCTTTACTGTTATTTTAAAAAAAATAGAAATGCATTAAAAACTAAGTTTAACTCTCTTAGAAAATGTGGGACAGCATGCTGGTTTTAATAAGCTAACCGGGACCACACAGGGGTAAATAAAATTCAAGAATTATACTATGAAAAAAAGTGGAACTGTAACCCTGTAACTCAGAACTTTACAAAACGGTACAATATGATCTATTGATATGTGTAGTGGGATTTTCTCGGCAACATTAAGAGACTTAAGTTTTTCTTTCTTTAGTCACAATTTTTCTTCTGCCTGCCTGAGTTGACAAATATCTGCCTATAGATAGAAAAATTTTATCCATATAATGATAACGCTCTCATTAAGTAGGAACTAAAGATCTGTAGAATCTAGAGAATTGTATAAACAATTTTCCACTATATTTTTCGGCAAAGCAAATGTAAGACAAAACTAAGCCTTCATGTCCACCACAAAATGTTCTTGTTGGAATAAGTATTCCCTCCATCATGGGCTACTGAACAATACCATTACAAAATAAAAAGGTCTTCCATAGGACTCTCTTGAATTAGAAACTAAAGCCTTGCCAAGCCAAAAAGAAGATCATGCAACAAATATAATCACCTACAGAAGCATGCCATGTTAAATTCATATGGCGAAGGATAAGCAAACTACACATTGACAACAGATATAGCAGTGCAAAAGATTATTCAGAACATAACATTTAAATGCTGAAATCGAAACAACTTTTGAAAATGTTGATGAATCTCCTCCCTGTGTAATGTACATGCACAAGGGTATATTGAAAATGTCAATGCCTTCAAGACATCAGACCCTAGATTTCAATTGTTCATTTTTTATTATTCTTACTTGAAGACATCGAGTTTACAACAAACACATTCATTAGGAATATTATCGACAAAACCACAGAACAAAAGAGGAAAACTGAAAGGTGCCAAAAATGTTGTCATGTTAGAGCGTATGTACGATATCTAACACATATTGAAACAAACCTCATCATCCACCTCATTTACAAGCTCAGCATATCTTCTCTGAATGAGAAATAAATACAAGGGTCTCTCACAAATCAGGAAAAATTCCATACAAAAACTAAATAAGCTAGATGTTATTGAATGATAAAAATGCAATAATTTGCTTACAAAATAACTGGACTGAAGACTGGTCATATCTTTTGGTTGAGTTAAAGACTGAAAGCAGATTTTGAATTTCTTGAAATCGTCATTAATCACAATCTTACTACAGATATCAAAATAAAACACTGCTACAACACCCACAACAAGGTTGACCAAACATTAGGGATTCATTAAATATAAAAGCAGTGTATCTTATAACAGCTTGAAAGAGTTTTTGGTAAGTTGTGAGTATATTGTACGCCAATATTTGAAATCATAGAGAGCTCTCGCAAACCCTTTTACTTATACATAAGTATCTATATTAGCTGTTTAAAAAATACCTTAGGTGCTTATAAGTAAGACAGTCTTGATGGCATTGGCTGCCAGACGAAGAAAGTGAGGGTTTTGACCATAAAGTTTGCTTACATGTATGTTAAGAATATAATAACTGTGTAACCCTTTTTATTTATTCAAGCACTTTATTCTTGCAAGTAAAGTAGCAATTTACAAAATAATAAATCTCTTGCAAAATGTTGCAGGAGAAATGACTCGTCTATCCCTGGGATGCTCAGGTAAGGCCAAAATAGGTCTGTTTCAACTAACATGGCCCAACAAAATAGGGTATGTAGGAAGGGATTGAATTTTTTTTTTACTTGCGATGAACAAGTTAAAAAAATATCAACAAAATCCAATTGAATGCCCAAAAATGTGATGATCGGTTCAGAATAGGATCTCTTAACAAAAAGGCTAAAAAAATCAAAATTGAAAAAAAAACTGATGGCCGGGTTAGTGGAAACAGACCTATTTTTTTTTTGGCCTAAGCAAGTAAAATATGAACACAGTTGATGTGCTAACCATCGTACATATTATAAGACATATTCTGCAACATCCGCATCCAAAGGGTGGATATTTACTGCCCCCTATGAAAATAATAATCATGATACAAAAATGAGTAATCATGTTATGAAATTAATTAAAGGTGTGATATCCTGCCAAACTTTACTTTGAGGTCGCATTTTAAAATGACATCATAATCTAGAACTATTGAAACTGATCTGAAAGGTATAGTTGTGGGAGTATAAATAGGTTTGTTTACTTTTGAAATCCTTTTTTTATATAGATTTTATGGGTAAAAAAACATGCTTGATTTTAGTCAGCAGTGGCACAATTTATTCCGCCAGCAAGGGGAAATTTGGTCCAGGCAGCTGATGTCATCATCATCAGCATCATCATTTATAGTCGTTTTCCATATTGTAGTCATATGACATATGAACTATGTGGGTTTGACTTTTTACAATGCAATAGCTCTACGCCAGACGTAACGGCCCTGTGCCATCTCTGGCTTAAGGCGTTTGGTT
>JAUUEB010346441.1:0-12522 GCA_032362205.1 Clione limacina
GAATACATCCATTTTACCCTTCGATTGTTACAATTTCTTAGAGCTTCGGGGGCTTTGCCCCCGCACCCCGATAAGGGGCGCTGTCCAGCCCCCCGGTTATTTTTCAGCGGTTTTTTCAAAAACTCACAGGAAACACTGATGGCGTTTTGGCATCAAAATTGATAAGCAGCTTAGAGTGGTAAGTGGAATATGGTGTGTAACTTTTTCTGTGTGACGTCAGCCTTAGTGAAGGTCATAAACATTTTTCAATCAAATGGATCGGATTGTCTTGAATCAATAGAAAATAAGAACTAATCTAAGGTGAAAATCAGGGTACATGGTTTTGACAGGCTGAAAAGATTTTGCTATATCTATTATCAAATTATCTAATCAAATGGAATTGTTAAAGATAATTTAATTCCCTACGATATTTGTCTTTCTTAATGTATCAAACATCAAGACATCAAGACTTTGTTTATGGTTTGCTTCATTTCCCACAAGTGATATTATTTAGACTATTCAAGTTACTCAAGGTTTTTATCATACCACCTCTGTTCTCTTTATCATTGATGTGAGCTTTAGCTTTTGAAAAGTTGTAATAAAAAAGTCTTATAATGTTGTAAGTTTAAAAACTGAGTAACTAATGTCTATTTCTGTTACCTTTTAGATTTCAAACTTTCATTTTTTAAATCCCGGCTTTGTCAAACCCAAGACTTTAAAAAAGGGATTTTAGAAGTGGCTTGGCATTTAGAGACTTGTGCTAAGACTGGTTAACTCGATGTCAGTATACTGTGACTTGTTAGGATGTATGAGAACTACTACAGTTGACATCTTCTGTGTTGCAGTGGCAGCATGTAAAATTGTCTCATTAGCATCGCCTCCTATATAACCTTCCATGTGTTGATGGAGACAATAAGTTTACAGCAAATTTTGCCAAAAATGTATGGTTCCTTTTTTTGCTCAATATTAGCTTGAGGAAGATAGTAATTGTCTAGCTGTCAGTACTATTATTTTGTGCAACATTTGCAAAACCTTTTCTCATGACAAGATTACTCTCAACAGACAAAGGGAGCTCAGACCCAGGAGAGGAAATTCATTCGAGACACAACGCAGAATCATGACACAGAGCGGAAGAACTTGATAGAACAGATGAAGAAGAACTATAAATCTGACAAAGAAAAAATGAAGAAGGTAGTAATTTGTATATTGACTGTTTGTAGATCTGCCAATGTAGCAGTGGGGTAGAAAACAAGTTTATATGGATAGAATGTTTTTTTTTTTTTTTTTTATTATTACTTTATATCACTTTTGCTTTATTTTTGTGAATTTCATTAAGGGAGGACTTGGCAGCTCTTAGCCTAAATTTAATTTCTGTGATTGTTATAATATAGGACTGAGACAAACTTTACAAATTAATCTCATATTTTACAATCTTAACAGAAACCTTTTAAGGAAATGAAATGTTTGCTTGAAATATCTGGAGGAGTCAAAAGAAAAAGAACTGTGATCCTGTCTATACACACATTGTTCATGAATGGGGAAAAAAGTCACATGTTGTAGATTAAAGTGTAATACATGTTTCCTATAGACAAGGCCTTGTTCACAGAGTAAAATATTTGGTTGAGAGGACTTGCAGTGATCATGAATATATCACATACTTGGAAAAGATGCTTGTTAAAAAAAGCTGATATTACTATATTTATTCTCAACAATTTTCCTTTGATCACTGATACTCTATATGAGAATATTTTCAGGGTATTGATATTTTAACAAATTACTAAAAACATAAATTCTAATCAAGTTTATTTTTTATTTTTTACCAACTAGGGTCTTGAGTCAACTACTCCAAAGAAAGAACGTGAAGATACCATGAGAAATTTTAAGGTAAACCATTGCAATTACTCATGTCTCATCTGGTCCGTGTACAAGCTCTCATTATTTTAATGAGTGACTCCTGGTGGATTGAAACTAGGGCTAGGTTGTCCATCATAATTTACTATGTTCAGCTAGCACTGGAAGAGAGGTGAACCCTCATTAAAGATCTGCAGACATGGGTAACCTTCATCTCAAAACATCACGAAGCCAAAGCCAGCTCTAAAAAATACCACGAAGCCGAAGCCTTCATTTTAAAAAATATCTTTAACAAGGTTAAATCATCCCATTTCAGTAAAACAAAGTGTTGTGTACCTTGTAAACAGTGTCTAGATAACCTATTACTATTAACACTTTTGAATGGATTTGGAGTAAGAAAAAGACCTTTTTTAATAAAAAAAAACATTCCAGGATTTTTGGAAATATCACAAAGCCGAAGCCTCTCTTCCAAAAATCGATGAAGCCCAAGCCAGTCTTTGGAAACAGGACGAAGCCATGGCTTCTAAACTGCGGCTTCGCAAAGTCGTAGCCGGCTTCGTACCCATGTCTGGATCTGAGGCCAAACTGTGATTTGCAAAGAAACCACAAATTTGATGGGGAATTGTTGGGTCACCATTCTACATCCATGCCTTCTTTGCTTGATGCTACCCGGGTTCATCACACTGCCTCATTGACATTGTCTCAAATTTTATGAGATGTCTGGATGTATAGAATATAGCACTCCATAATGGTCTTTTTATGACCTGCTTTCCCTTTCTGATAGACGGTAATGATGCAAAATTGTAAAACTAATGTGTAAGTGATGCATCCTATGTCTAACAAATAATGATCAATGGTTTACAGTAGTATACTAGTATTACTTATTTTATTAATAATGACGTTATGAGAGGTCTTGTATTAATACTGGAAAACCAAGTAAAATCAATAAAAATGAATGGATTAAATATTCTTCATTTAAGTAAAACCAAGCATTGCTATCAAGTAACATTACAATATGATATACAGTCGACCACCGCTACAGTGCGATCCACTTCTACGCAAAACGGCATCAGTCCCATATTTCGCAAAGCACAGGATTTTTCCTTATATTTCTTTGTTATGAAACCCCTGCTACTGCTCAAATTGTGGACAACGCAATTTGCTACTATACAAATTTTTACCTGCATCAGTTTGTTTTTTCTTCTTTAATTAACCCCGCTACAATGCAAAATCTATATGAGAGACTTCGAAGGGGGAAAATCGAAAACTTTGTATCTTATAACAGCCAGGACACACACCTACATAACTGTGTGTAAGTACATGCATGAGCCATGGCCACACAACACGGCCCAGTGCAACCCAGTGTCATACCTCTTGTTTCTTGACCTTACGTTAATGCCAATTTGGCCTAGTGTACTTAATAGTCAGTACCTTGCTACAGTGCTTAATTCACTACTACGCAAATTTTCTCTTTACACAGAAATTTGCACTGTAGCCTGCTGTAGCGGGGTTTGGCTGTAGTTTGCAAGTTACTTGAACTGAAATAGTCATTCCAACAAAACTTGAGCACCCAAATGATATGCACAGAAATTAATTATATTAGTGATTTATCAAATATGGCATGGTCTCATTGTTATACTATTTTGTTGAAACCAGTGACACAAACAATGGTAAAAATCCACCTCCGCTACTGTGTAGGTCACAAGCTGACTTGAAATTTTCAAGTGCAAGTATTGGATCAAACTTTATTTTTATAAGTAGAAGTCACTAGGCGGATTAAGTGATATTTTTCATTATTCTACACTAATAAAGTGAATCTGATTATATTATAAAGAAATGTACAGTAGTGTGGTTTATATCAAAATTGTTTTTAAAATAAACATTAGTTTTGTTCAAATTTTGATATTCCTGGTACTTTTTTTGGAAGTTGATGTTGATATTATAATGTAATGACTGTATTTGGTTTTTATATATTTTTCTTTATTTATCACACATCACATCCTGTTCTGCTACAAAGGACACGTTGACTCGCAAGAAACGAGATGCTGAGTTCAGGTTGGAGAAGCATCATAAAGACACTCTAGAGTTCAACCTTAGGGCTTTCAAAAGAAGAAAAATGCTGAAGTATCATAGGCTGGAGCAGAAATTGTTACAAGAAGTAAGTGCTTTGTAAACCACAGTGTATTTTAAAAAAAATCTATTTATCACAAGCAAATATAGAGCTTCAAATTTCAGACATTGTCTTAAACATGAAAATATTTAACCCATTCAAAATTTTGTTCACATCCCAAAATCAAGGTAAAAATTAGGCATAGTTTCATGTAAGTTCATTATCTTTTGCTGTAGCACCTTTTTTTCAGGTGGTTGAATATTTGCAAATTAGCTTATTTATTTTTAAGCGGCTGTTAAATTTGGTAATTGAGACCTGCTTGGGAAATTTGAAAATTGACATATAGAGAAAAGTGTAAGAAGGACTAGCCAGGCGCTTACATTTAATAAAAAGTCTGCTGGTAAACATCTTTTTTTTTATACGTAAAACACCCCAGCGACAAATCTTTACTAATGTAATTCAAACCAATGGTCATGTGCAGACATCGGCGATACCGCAATATCGCTATCAATTTAACTACTCCCGCTAGTATCGTGGCTTTTTGATACTCATACTCATAACTCATAAATATCGATACTGTCCCAAATATTGCCTATACTATCGCAGATACTCTGCAGCCAGCCAGTATCAAGAAAACACATACCGCCGACCTCTCAAATAGAAAAAAAACATGCTCAGAGTCATTAATAAGGAGAATTAACTACAAATAATTTTGACACTCTCTTGAATAAGTACTAAATACTACTCCAGTACTAGTTTTTGTAAGTACGATTACTCGAGAATCAATTTTGTCGATACTCATGGATACTCGCAATACTATCGCTACTCAGAGGGAAATACTCAAGTACTACTCGAGCATTTCAGTACTCTACTCTACTCGAAAAAATCCTCAATACTCTACTCTACTTGAGTACTAATTCTCAGTACTCATGCCTACCTCTGGTGCTGTGCATAAATTTCACCTAAAAAGGCCCGGGTTCAGAAAGATTTCTCTGGGATAATTTTCTACCCACTTTTGAAATGTGAGGCAATTTAAGTGAACCTACTAAAAGAAACCCCAATCGGATTCTCCTAAAAGAATGGAGCTTTAATAATTGACATTGACCAACCTGTGGGGAAAACCTTCCTCATACAAGATTCAAAAAGTGATATATTAAACTTAAACCTGCACAAACTTAGGTGAATTATTCAGAAAATGATCAAGCGTTCAATAAGTGCGTCAACCGTTCTATAATTGTGTCTTGATTATTCCATCATCACTTGGAGACAAAGTATTATACAGAAAAGTTCATCTATTTACTTTTTTTTTTTTTTATCTATTACACTTGTGCTTTGATATTCTAACTCATTATACAGTGTTTTTATTATTTACAACTTTGACGTTAGGTAAAAGATATTATCAAAAATTTTGCAACATACTTGTTATTATATGATGTTTTGTTAATAATTTTGAAAAGCAACCTTTTAATGGCTCATTCGACAAATGAGGTAGCATTTCAAAGCAATATACACCAAACTAAACTGCATATTATAACAAAAATAAGGTTGAAAATTGTCTCTTTTCTTGTTTTTTTAATTGCATTGCCAAGTTGATCAGCTACCTTAATCTATAAAATGTTAATTTCCTTCTCTGTAGGAGATAAGTCAGCGCCGGGCGCACATGGACTATGAACATAACATGTTGCTGAGGCATCATGAATCTACTCAAGAGCTGGAATACAAGCACCTTGCCACACTGCAAAGGCTGAAGGATGAGCAGCAAAAGAGGCAGCATGAGACAGAACAAGATAACCAGAAAGACTACAATCAGTGTGCTGAGCAGGAGCTCGGGAAAAAGCATGCTCTGGAGATGAAACAGCAGCCACGCAGTTTACGGGTCAGTATAGTTTGTAACATAATATTTACGTTGTATATTGTTGACATTAGTCAACATTCATTTTTATGCCTTGTAACTCCTCCAACTATCTAAAAATACTCTCTCTTTCTCTCGCAGGTAAAGCTATTGTTGTGATGGCTTTAAGTTATCATAGATTTAGTGAATTGTGATCCAGAATTTTGTCTAGACAGGAGAAAGTTCTTTAAATTAGACCTTTTGGCTTTACTAATAACTAACTATTGTGTTGATGTGTTGATCAAATTTTAGGTTTTCAGAAAAAGTTGCTGCAACTTCTTATGAATTAATTGTTTGAACAGTCACTTCTTTCTAAAAACCAAAAACTAATTTCTATATTTCCCAAAGTAATATCACACATATTTAATATTCTTCTTTGATTTCTGCAGGCAAAAGAAATACAGATTCGCAAACAGTTTAATGAAGCAGTGAAAACTCAGGAACGCCAGTACAAAGCTCTCAAAGACCAGATCCTGCAAAACACTCCCAAGAACGAACAAAAGGCAGTGGTAAAGAAGTTGAAAGATGAACAGATGCGGAAACTGTCAGCATTAGGAGAACAGTATGAAGCTAGTATTGCAGAGATGCTCCAACAACAAAATGTGAGTTATTTGCATCTATCAATTCTATGTGGGTCGACTTGTTCCTACCTTGATGTCATTTTTTTTAATACTTTATTTCTATCAGTACTATTGGAAAACTAGTTTGATGAGATTGTTTGATACCCTTAACAAGATTTCTTTGGTTTTAACTTTGATAATGAAAGTAGTAACAGAAGTTCTTGTTAATCATAAGATTGTTTTCATTATACATATTAAACAGGAACAGTATGAGTTTAAAAGACAGGATGATTGTTACACAGCACACTGCATTGGCACAAATTAACTTCCACTCCTGGTTTTACAAAAAAAGCTTAAGAAACAAAGGCATGATTTCATAAAAAATTGTGTTCCCATGCAATTATTGACTACATCTAAATAGCAATGTTGATGAAATGACATAACATATTTATATAGAGGTTATGCTTCACAAATTTATCTTGCTTTATCTCAGGTGCGTCTGGATGAAACTCAAATGGCAGACGCTAATGAACTTAGAGGCCGCCTGCAGCAGGAAATGGAGCTGCTCATTGCCTACCAGAGTAAAATTAAGATGCATGCTGAGGCCCAGCACCGCAGAGATAGAGAGATTCTCGAAGAAAGAGTCTCTATACGACGCGCTGTGCTTGAAGATCAGGTAGGCGATGCTTTTTTTATATTTATTTTTTGCATATAGATTGTAATCTTAATGGCACCGAGTTTTGTAAAAATCCTACCCTCTTTATCAAATGACCCCCTTCCACCTGTTTAAAGTTGCTTTGAAAATCAATAATATGTCCGTTTGAGTCTTTTCACCACTACAAACAATGTGTTTTACACAGTATTACTTTCTAGTAATCTGATTTCAGATGTCAGTATAACTGCTGTTTTGTTTTTACTTTGATTTTGACAAAGTGAAGTGTGGATCACATCAAAATAGTGCCTATTCTAATGACAGTGAAGTTATTATTGAATACTTGTACTTCAAGGTCAAAACACACTCAAGCTTTGCTAATGCTTAGTGTCGTTATTGAGAGTAGAACTTATTTTGTGAGTTTTTAGCTTTCTAGGGCAATACTTTTTTATTAGTATGCACTGCTTTATCACTTAACAATTAACAAGGCTTCTTATCAGGGTTGGGGAGCTGGAAGGGATTAAGGTTGTGCCGGAAAAATCCTGGGGTAGGGCTGGAGCCAGAAAAAAGAATTGACCCGCTCCAGTTTAACTCCTCGATACTATCAAAAAAAGATATGAAACATAATCAAATTGTCTTTTCTTGTGGATAAATAAGTTGAAACTCAATTATATGATTAAATTAAGGACCTACAGGAACAATTTGAAGGTCAGGAGCCAGAGCGGGTAACAATTTACTCCTGCTCCACAACCCTACTCCTAATTGCCCCATCAAGGACCTACCTCTGTATGTTGGCATGTCTGCTTCAGACAGGCATGCTTATGTTATAGGGAAAAAAGTATTGCACTACTAGCTACTATGATTGCTAATTTACAGTTTTTAGTTCTAATAACCTATATGTCTGACCTGACATCAATAACTCTTTATTTTACCATTTCAAATCAGATGGAGACACAGAGAGTAGAATCTTCTAGAGAGGAAACAGACAAGCGCACCTATCTTCAAGAGAGGCAGACTCGTGAGTCAGAGGGCTTTGACATAGAGACAACGGCCATGGGTCTCAAGGCAGCTGAAGTGAGCCAGGCATCAATGGAGCTGGCAGATGATGACATTAGCATCCGTGGCAGCATGCTCAGCCTTAGTGGCAGCTCTTCCTCAAACTCTTTCTCCTCACACACCCCATTATAACGACAGGTTACACTGACTCATACAGAGGCAAATATAATAATGTACAACCCGTTGTAACAACAGGTCACATGCCAGACGTACAGGCAAATGATATCTCATTGTAACACAGGTCAGACTGTGACTTGTACAAAGGCAATCATACATCCCATTGTAGCAACAGGTCTTATGCCAGACACTTGTACAGACAAACACATCTTGTTAAAGATGGATCACAGTCAGATATGAAACATGCAATACACACAATCATAAGTTGCAGGAAACAGTGCCCTACTTTTGTTGCCCCATGATAAACGTATCAATCATAAATCAATCACAAAGACTGCAAATCAATTAGTGTGCATCTGTTTGATTTGTTAAACAGCAGACTGGCAGTTGGCAAACCTCAGCTTTTGTTAACATAGTAATACCTAAAAGCCACTATATTTGATGTGCTGCAATGCTCATAGCTTTGATTGAATTCTGCAAGTGCAAATTGGTTTGATTAATATGATAAGTTTGATAACAAAAAGGGGACTTTTTCTTAAACGGGCAGTTGATATAGCACAGTCAAAACTGCATTAGTTAATAATTTTAACAGAGTGACTACCAGCTGAGTTAAACAATAAGCGTAGACGTCTGGCGGTCACCCTGTTCTAATGTAATGAACTATGACGAGAAGTAACTTCATATACACTTAAATGTTATGATAATATAAGCCTTATAGCGTCTGAAAACTAAATTCAAACAAGTTTATGAGAGAGCTTGACTGAGGCAGAGTTGACTGTGCCTATTACATATAAGACATTATGTACACACTTTCACTTATTCCATGCACCCAAGCATATTACAAAAGTTACTTTGTAACTGTAGTTGAAAGAAGAGTCGAGAAAGGCAACTCTTTTTGAGCACTATTGTATGTATGGTTTGTTTATATACAAATATGTTTATTTTGAATGCACTGCACACAAGCACAAACATGCACACCTGAAGCAAGTGGTGTAAATTGTGTTTAAAAAAGTTTTATTAATGTTCCGTGGTATTTCATCTGCTGAACTTATTACCCAGATAATGTGATTTTTGAATGTGAGATTCTGGTTGATTTTTGGATTAAGTCAGAAGGATTGTATTTAAAACCTTGCATGGTGGTATGATAATTCAAGATGGAAATGTGTCAGAAAAAGATGTGGAAATTTGAGACAACGGGACCAATAGTCAAATGACAAAAAGTACTTGATGTATGTTCAGTGTACATCTGACTGGAGACTATGAGAGAGAATGTCTTCACTATTGTCATCTTGCTTTTTCTGTTTACAATTATTTCAAACATTCTTTTACAATGGGTTCTGAAACAAGACAGACTCTCTTGGTAATCTAGGGGTGAAGCTGTCTACCTCAGGAACTGAAGTTCACAGGGTCAAATCAAGACAGGATCATACTATTTTTATCCTGATTCAGACTATATTTCTTCAAATCAGTATTTGAGCAGCACCTGGCAACAAGATTTGTGCTAAGATTAATCAGCTTGATATATTATCCATGGCTGCAGATATTATACATGGGCTTTTTCTAAAAACGAAACTGCCGTCTATCTTAACTGTAGTGATTTTAATGCCAAAAGCTAAACAAAATAAAGACCTAAGCACATTTTTTTTTATCATCTAATTATATCGTTTTTATTTAAACAGATTTATAAAGTATATTATTCTATTGAACTAAAAAGATATGAATGTAGGGCTAACAGTATATTTTCTCTGCAGCCAAGTGTAATGGTTCTTAAATTAAGAGAGGCAAACTATGATCAATGATTTGACTGTTGGTCAGTCAATAATATAAATTATGAACTTTTGGTGGCATGGTTTTGCTTGTGTATGTGTGCATTATCTCTAACCAATGGGATCTTGTTGGATTTGTTTGTAATGTCTAACTCAGCGTTCTTTGCTATGATGTCAAAGCTGTCGTGAGTCAATGTCATCTTGTTAAGTAGTCGTGACACTAAATGAGAAGGGAAAGGGAGGGAAGCACTCACTTAATTCCAAAACAGCTATATGATGTTTTATTAATTTGCTATACCATATTCTCACTTATTTAAAGCAAATTATTAATTATTATTTAATGAAGGTGTCTAACCATATTTTTTTCATAAGAAATACACACTATAATCCTATGCTATTAACGTGATATTATGTACTTGTACCAGTTAAGCTGAGAAGTAATACCATTGACCAACCTTACAACAGCAAACACTATTACAACAACGCCTGATCCTCATAAACTTTTTCTTATATGTTGAAAACAATGCCTATTCAAGCGGTACTACTATTTCTATTTTGTATCTTTGCCTTGTAAAAAAAGAAAAGAAATGTTGCGTCTATCTCTATAATGGCTTTCCAGAGATGTGTTCTTTGGCGGGCATCTGCTTATGAGCAGGCTATAACTCCACTGATGCTCTCACAATTGTTTTTAAGTTCTTGCCTTTTTGCTTTTTTCCTTATGTTACTGTGCTCCCGGTCTTCCATATACTTCACTGGGGTAAGGCCAAGAAGGCTCATGTGGGTGATGTTCAAAATCCCTCAACAAGCTAGACTTATTGTTTTCTACAATTTTCGTTCAAAGATAGTTTTGTTAACAATTGTGTGTGTGAACTAGAATTGCGTAAGGGAAAGAAGACTGAATGGACCAATCCATCAGTTTTGTTGTTTATAGAAATAGGGGAGGAGATTTTGCAATATGCTTGTTGACCTTTAATTAAATGATAGAAATGGCCTCTGTAGGAAGCAGGGCTCTTATATTGTGCTACTTATTTATCAATGCTATATTTTCACTGTTCAATAATATGCTGTTTCAAAGAATAATTTTCAAATGGGTATTAATTCTTTTAGACTTAACATTTGCTGTATGCACCAAAGATTTATCTGATCACATGTTAATTTACATTCATTAATCCTTTGTTGAAAAATATTTTTTCAGAAACATTGGGAGGGGGGGGGGATAAAAACATCTATGATTTGCTTGTAAACTTCATGCCTTTGAAAAGTCATACAACATATTGTTTTTTCAATAGTTATTTTGAACCCTGTTTAAAACTCGACTCCAAAATGGGGCACTTGTCACACACACATATGTTCAGGTGTTAAAAATGCTTTTATCAGCAAAAGAATAGACAAGATATCTTTGAAAATGTCTGTTAAAAGATAAACAAATATTTACATGGATTAAACTCTGTACACACTGATTAAAAACTTCTCTTAATTTTATGTGAAGGGGATTTCTTGAACCCTTTTTATTTAATCACTCATTTTATCACCAATCTCTCATTATTTTTTCTAAATTGAACAAATATGGCAAATTGTTATTTTATAAACTTGGCGACAAGTGCCTCATTTTGATAGAAATCATTGCATATTGATCTAACTTAACCTCTTTTAGACTTACACACAATAAGGTGAATTGATAAAAATGGTACAATCTGATATTGATGGTACAATCCGATATTGATGGTACGATCTGATATTGATGGTACTATCTGATATTGATGGTACGATCTGATATTGATGGTGAGAAGGGTTTTGTTGTATTTGTGTATATATGGCAATGTGGAGAGAATGAATTTAGGTGGCTGAGAGAGAGAGATAGATTGATGCAGAAAAGTAGTTTGAAGCTTTGTAGTAAAGATGATGAATGAGTGAAAGAGAGTTAGTGTGTGCTGTATGAAGGAAGGGAATGTTGAGTGTCCAATGTGTAAGAGAATTGTAAAGCAGGAGCCCTGCTCAACAATGTCTTGAGTTTCTATGATTGTTGTATAGCCAGGGGAGCCAGACCTACTTTATTGTCATTGTTGTACATTGGCCATGTTTTTTTCAGATTAAATAAAACACTAAGACCATGTAAAGACACTCTTTGTTGTTGGTTGATATACACTATTAACAAAAGTCGAGAATCATCCATCTAAAATTCTTTATCCTATTTCAAGGGGTCATGTGGATATTTGGCATTTCACTGCCAGACAAATCTTACTAACGTAGAACCCGGTTATAACGAGGTCGACGGGACTGGGAGATTTGCCTGTTGTATCCGGTCTTTCGCTATATCCGAGATCACCGATAACAGCGATTTTTAAAGGTACTGTCAACATGACTTCTAGTCAGGCGACAGTACCGTGTAACCATTGTTATTAACAATGGGATGAGAAGTTGCATGACGCCATGTACTCACTTGCATGCACTTGCGCCGACGCCTATGCACGCACTTCCGTCGATATTTTATTGTTTCTTTTTTGTTTTATTTTTGCAAATGCTTTATTTCAACAAACAAC
>JAUUEB010346552.1:0-12522 GCA_032362205.1 Clione limacina
AAGGGGTGGGCACACACGCTTTGGACGAAGATCGCTGTAACATGATAGGAATATATTTTATGATTTAATAAATAAAAAATAAATATGTTTATCATTCTTATAATTGTATAACATAATGTATTTTTGTGCTGATTCGGCGGGATTACACCTTAAATTAAAACCAACCTTTGTTGTTGTAAAGTCATTTTTCGTTTCAGTGTGCGTTTACTTGTTTTCAGTGCACTCTAGCTTTTTCACAGTTTTTACGGTTCTTATGTTCCTGAGGTGTTTGTTTATCATTTAGTTTTCCAAGTTAAATACTCTTGTACAGAATTAAATTTCCTTTACAATGATATGAAACACGTTGATGTCGGTTCAAAATCTGCAGTGCTCAAGCGCACACAAAATCGTTCGAATAATTGTGGCGTTAAGTATATAATGAATTAACAGGTGTTTATGGACCTACTTAAGTGAAAATTGCATTTGTTGAAACTTCATCTACCATGAAAATTTAAATTTGCGTTATATGAATCTTTCATCAATGGAAACTAGCATAAAGTTTCAGACCTCAGCTAATGTCCTAATTATAAAACAAATAAACCATAACAGACAATCTGGAGCATGAATAGTAACAAAGTTATTACTACGAGAAAAAAATGAATTGTGCCACGAGAAACAAACAATAGATTTTTTGCTGTTGAGAAAATAAATCAATGTTGTTGTTGAAAGTGAAGGCCCCGAAACGCAAAAACAGTATCACAAAATTCAAGCCGTACAGGTAAAACACATTTTGAAATATGAATCTCTCCCTGTTTGGTGCCAGTGTGGTGGGTTAAGTCTACTGCAGTAAGCCGTATACTAATTAACAACTTTACAAAACACTCGTAAAACATAAGTATTCAACCCGGCAACTGTCACAATTTGACGGCAAACGATGGTATAGTAAATAAAAGAGTAGAACTTTAGGGCAGGTGATAAGGTGAAGAAAACGAAACAACACTGGCTAAATTAGCATTGTTGCAAATGTCATTTTGTTCAAGAATGTCTTGGTAAATAAATCAACTGATTATGGAGCATCGCAAACTATAAAATTACTGTTGAAAATTTAAGAAAATGAAAATAGAAATCATTATACACTCTACATTTGGAGAGAGGGGAGGGGGGTAAAAACCAAGTTTTTCCCACTCAACCACACCAAAACCCAAGGCCACCCTGTTAGCTTTAAGTCTTTTTTCTATTTTAAAAAGCTGTGCACATATGAGGTAGGTAAATGAGAAGATGAACATTCCAACAGACAAGATAATTCACAAAAACATAACAGATGTTAATATCAACGAATGCATGCAAGTATTGGTAATTTAATACGACATGTGTGAGAATAAGAGCTTAGTTTTTAAGGACATATTACCATGTTGAAGCTGAGCCACTTCCATAACTACAGCTGCATGCCACTTTGGGTGAGTCGTCAAGTAGGATTATCGGACTTGAAAGATAAACAAGCTTTATGACTGTTGTCTGTTTAGTTTTAGTTTTTTTTTACTTTTAAAAACTCATCCATAATTATTTGTTACCTTGTACATGCAGACACTTTTATTGGTATTTTTATTTGTTTAAGTTTATTTGTGTTGTTTATGTTCACCTTTGTCCTACATATTATTTATGTGTTTTTGAAGAGGAATTTCAATTTTAATAGCACTGACTGTCTAAGAACTAAATATATGTCTGCATTTAAGATTAATATTTATTCGTATTTTTTTTAGACCCAATGCGCAAAATAACAAAGAAATTAAAGATTTCTGACAAAAACGTGAGTAGTCAGTCCTTTTTATCAAGATATTCTCAAGATAGATTGATTTATCCTTAAAAAGACGACAAATGTAGGTCTTGATTTACAGGAAATATAGTAGTCCTTTATTCTATGATACGTCAAGTGCCGGATCTAGCATTCATACAGCCCCACTGCCCCGGCTTGGGGTTGAACCCACGGGAAACGCGACAATTTCTTCCCATCTGAGGTAATAAAAAAAATTAAAAATGCTAAATATTTGCACCATTTACATCTATTTTCCGAAATGTTCTCCCCCTAAAAAATTATGAATAGGCAAAAGAAATATTGCACTGTCTCCAAAGCAAGTTCAACACAAGTTGTTTACAACGATTATTCATATTCTTGAATACATTTGGAAGATAATTTGTTCTTCTTGACCGAGAAAGAAGTTCCAATTTGATTTTAATTAATTGCTGAGGACGTTAAAAACCCTAGAAATTTAGACATGTGTAAAAATAAACTATCGTCCAGTAAATGTTACTTATTGTGCATGACTTGATGCTAAGCTGTTAGTTCAAAGAATTGTGAATTTAATTCTTAATTTAAATGCTTATAAACCACTGACATGAATCTCTTAATTAACACTTTTATAACCAACAATAAAAATTAATCTCACATAATTTAACATTTTAGAAAGGCGCAAAAAACGTTTGCCTAAGCTTTAATTTACGTTATTGGCAAAAGATTTATCCCCCTTCTCGTTTTGGGCGTTTATTGTCTATTTTGTCTATTGTTTATTTAACCGCCTAAATGTAGTGCAGAAAGAATTACGAGGGGTACATTATCCTGGTTGTAAAACATAGACGCTAGTTTATTGTATTGTTTTAATGCTTTTTGAAATCAATCTTGCTGTGTTGTTGCTCAGTATATGACTTCCCTTGCGGTTTAATAAGGCCGTAAAGACATTATTCCGCGCATAAAACACATAGTCATTAATTCTAGTGTGAAGTATACATTCTATATTATAATTCTCTTAGTAAGAGACATTTTAAAGAAATGATATAAATGTTGAAGTAGAGTTTCTGGATTTTCAATGTTTTCATCTCTCTGGTGAATTTCTCTCGATTATAATTAGAAGTGCTAGTAGTCCCCCGTTCTCCGAACGTGTAAGACAGATTTGCCAATTAGGACAGAGGGTGAGAGTATTATTTAATATTTCTTTAACATAAACTAATTTACACGAAAACGCCGTAATGGAAAACGCAACAATGACGGTTAAAAGCAGGACGGGAAAACGCAACAACGACGGCTAAACGCAGGACGGGAAATTGCAACAACGACGGCTTAATTTTTAATCTTCAAGAACGCAAAAATTAGGCTTTAAATAGAAAAGATATGTCGCTATATAATCCGCAACACATGAAACTATAAGTAAATGATCACTAAAACTTCCTAGAAAAAACGTGTATAGACCCTCCGTTTTTAACTTTCCTAGCTCCATTATAATAAGATATGCATACATATGTAATATCATGCGGCATGAGATCCCGTTTATTTGATTGTCTTCAAGATTTAAAGTATTTTGATGAATTGAAATTTGATACTAACACGACCCTCATCAATATTAGGAATTGTCAAAAATACTAAATTGGTAATCATAAATACCTCTGTCATTCTCACTTTTTAAACCACGAGCACAGACATAGTCATCTTAACGGCTCGTGTCAAAACGAACGAAATAAGGGACGCAAACATTTAAGTTGAAGCAAACACACAATCCATGAAAAATTGTATCCCTTGGATACGCTTGTGTTGTTCAAAGGAGTTAATGGCAAGATCTTTTCATTAACTTTTTTAAATAGTTAGATAATTTGCAAAAATCTAAAAATGTCCAGTTACCCTGTTATGTTTGTATGAAAAACAACGGAGATAAAGCTGAACATGTTTATAAATTGACCTTTTGTATAAGGGTATTCACATGTTAACTTAGTGTCAAAATACCTACATTGCGGTTTTCATCAAACAGATCATAAAGATTGCTTCTGCTAAATTTGGGCTTCAATGTATTTTGGTCTTTATATGGGATGGAAAACTGAAACTGTTGCAAGCCGGTGACTGTTTGGCATATTTGATCGTTATGTATGATAGTGGCTGGCTTACATGAATCTTTCTGTTAAAATGAAGGATAATTTTTTTAAATCATTTGATCAACCTTTATCTGTTTTAATAATAATTAATCAAGGCGTGTTGAAGAGCATTGACAGGATTGATCAATAACGTTATAACACTGTTTGGTAACTCAAAGTCAACCCCAGATTTTGTTTACAGGAACACGACCCTATAGTAAAAATGTACTATAATATATACGCAAGTGTTTACATACGCTAGCTAAGAGTTTTAAACTTGAGTATCAATTACAATCCTCTGACGAATAAAACGTAATATCAATTCACCAAACTGCATATTCTATCATCATTATTTTGTTTTGGCGGTCTTTAATCTTTCATTTGTTCTTTAGTTAACTAATGATAAAACAATAATAATACTAATACAGATTGCTTTAATCGGAAATATCACAAAAATTAGCCTTTCATTTAATGTACAATCGAAAAGTACCCTTTACTTTTAACATAATTAGCTGTTCCCAGTATTATCATTTACACAGTACTACAAATAACGCCCATAACTGAGTCATCCACTCAATCAACTGTCTAAAATTAGCAAAAATATAAACAATACTCTTGTGTTTTGCCAAAAAGTTAAAGAACAAAGATACATTGACATTTATTGTGAAAACATAAACGTAGATCTCATAAAAACAAAAGTCATGGAAATGTGGTTTTTTGAAGATAGTTCGTATCTCTTATAAATAGAGCTTTGTTATCCATTCGAGGAATCTGAAACCTGCGGAAAAACTGAAGTATCTTAAATAAATAATCAGGAGAAACAAATTGTTTTTGCGTGTGTATTCCGAGATATTACGTGTCTGATTCAGGGGGAGATAATGCCAATTTCTAGATATCAATCTCAGCATTTTACATAATAATGTGTTTCCAAGATTGATGATATTTTTACAGCTTACAGTTTGCTTTCTTTAAGGAATGAAGGGGTTTCGTTTTCTTTCGTTTCGGTTTGTTTTAAGTAGAACGCATTTCAAAACTTTTTGTATGCAATATTATTTGTATTTTTGCTTAATCATTCTCGGAAGTTGTCTGTAAATGAGCGAAGTACGAATTGTCGTTTATCATGTGTAAAAATCGAGAAAACGTATTTGTTTGATTCTTGAAGTTATCTTAAGTCAAATTCGTTAATCCAAAAACAATTTCCAATGTGCCTTTTTCTGAACAGCTGTTAACTTAATGAAAAGTTTCACGGCCTAACATTATACATTATTATACCAAATTGGGACACCACAATCTCTGTGTCTATTATGATGATGATTAAAATGGCCTATAAGATAATGCCGTCCGAAAAACAAAATGAAATTAAACATATTTTAAAGGAAAAGAAACGTATGTAACATGGATTTACAACAAAAAAAGAAAAGAAATATGGCAGACTGCCCAGTCATATCTTTCATTTTAACAGAGAGTAAGCTCAATACGCTTTAAACATATTACCCCGACAGACACAAATAGATATTCCCGTACATACTCGGCTTAATGGGAAGTATACAAAGGTTTCTACCTCTTAGGCGCCTCACTTTAGAAATCTCACATAGATAATCACTGCCTATATTCGGGTACCCAATTATACTGCTGGGTGGACAGGAGGACGACGGTGAACACATTCTACAAATTATAAAAAATGTGTCCCATTGCGGAGATCAAACCCACAGCGTTTTTAGGACATCCGGCTCATAGGTATTATTAGAATAACAGATTTGTTATGAAATCATCTTCCCTTCAAAGAATAGTATAACTTTATCGCATGTTCATGGGGAATAAGTACACAAACTTATTAAATTATTTAAATAAGTGTAGGTGCTTATTTTCCATGTATATGCGTTAAAACTAATAAGTTTACCTAATTAGATATAATAAACGAATTTCAATCGTAATCAGAAGAAAGAAAATAATAATATGCAAATGTATTTGATAAAGGCTGAGCGAGCTTTCATTGACAAGCCTTTCTTCTCACTTCGCCTATATATTCACATCTCGTGCCTTGTGGTGCGGTGTGGTGAGGCTTATCATACGACCAAGTGTGATAGATAATATATTGATATAATTTTTGCAAAGAAAATAAGGAGCTGGTTAGCTAAGTCGGAAGGACATATTATCCCTGGGCTCTATAGAATGGATCAGGCTCATTCCAAAATTAAATAATGCGCTCACATGAGAGCCGATTTCAATTTGCCGACTTGGCGGTCATTTCATCAAATGAATTGTTTTGAATGTTGTTGATTTTCTTTTTTTTATTCATTTAGGTCAGGGATGTTATGTTTGTTTTGCTCATTCGGTTATAGCTCTAACAAGGGAAGCTCGTCTGAAAAGACAATTGCCTTATTCACATATTATGTGAATAAGGCAATTGTCTTTTCAGACAAGTTTATTGGTTAAATACTTTCGTTCTTCCCTTCGCCTAGATGGCGGTTACTATCATCCGTCTACAGAAGAAACTCTTATATTTATATGTTAGATTAACAGTTAGTAGAAAGAGCATTTTATTTTTTCACTTTTAATAAAATAAGAGCATTACAAAAATAAACACTATATGGTTCAACAGTAAATCATATAGGACCAATTTGAAAATATTAAAAAGAGAAAAAAACAATAATAAAAACAAATAATATCAATGATATTTTTAACGAAAAATCAAAACAATTTGTTTCAGGTATGCAATCAAAAAAAGAGCAACAAGAAGGTGAAGATTTTTTTTCAAGTAAATTGAATTTTTTGAATAGCTGTTACTCGTGTATGGGTTTGTAGGATTGCTGTTACAATGTGGGATTTTGGAATAATAATAATAATAATAAGTAATGGAGATAATTTATAAAGCGCTTAATCCCCACAACCTGGGCTCTAAGCGCTTTACAATCTTACATTATTACCCCGACTGGCCATGGCAATCTGAGACATTGGCCGACGATAACAACGCTAACAGCCATCTCAGCCTTTAAACTTTCAGTGTGGGAGCTTGTTAGGCGGTCAAACACTAACACTCTGACAATATCTTCCGCTGTCTTATGTCGGGTACCCTTTTACACCTTGGTTAAGTGGGGAAATGATTGTAAATCTTCTTTCCCAAAGCCTACCACTAGACCAAGACGCCGATTCATATCACCTGTACTAGCAATCCTACAAATTCATATCAAGTGTGGAGAAATTAAAGCATGTAGTTAAATATATTCAATAAAAATAGAAAATAACAAGAAATTGGAGCAACTAATAAGTATTAATGGTCAATTGAAAAAAAGAAAATAACAAAAAATTGAAGCAATTTATATAAATGTTTAATCAAAGAGAGAATAACAAGAAATGTATGCAACTACACGAAATAGTAATGATATAACACCACTTGTTAATGGTTACTTCAAGTCAACAATACCGCATTGAACAAGATGTATATGGATAGAAATAAAGCAGACAAAACTATATTCTTCTGACGGTATTACGTCTGCTTTAAACTTTGTTTGTTTTCTTTAACGTTTGGATCTGTCTACAGGCCTTTTGAACAACGGGACTTGACCTCTGAACCACTGCTTTCTGTATATTGACCCTCTGAACAACGTTATACTCTGATCAAATGATCTTTTGATCAACCAACGTTCTGAAAAGTGGATCCTCAGAACTGTCATTTTTCAAACAGACATTCTGAGTAAAATGCTATATGAACGACGGAAACTCTGAACACATTACCTTCAGAATAATGAGCTCTCTGGAAACTAACGTTTGAACAATAGACTTTCTGTACAGTGGACCCCCTAAACAACTGAAATTTAAAAAAAAAACTTTCTGAACAAGACACCTTCAGAAAAACTGACCCTCTGAACCTTCGAACAGGATACCCTCTCAAGATTCGATCTTCTTAACATCGGTCTTACTAAACAATGAACCTTCTCAAACAAAGAACTTACGGATAACAGATTTTCTCAAAAACGGACATTTGGAATGTCGAATCATAACCGACACAAGCACACTTTTTATATTACAGTTTTTGATAGCTGTTGAAACGAAGAAACTATGTAGGGTTTGTTTTCTTTGCAAAAAAATGTAATATGAGACTCTTGAATGCCTTTTCTATATTCCTCAATATCAAACAAAATATAGCGTGGCATTATTCAAAACAGTGACAAGTTAAAGAAAAGTTGATACGTCCAAATAATAATAGGCTCAAATCAATTTGACATAGACAATAGGGTAAAGTCACCATAACCAGTTCTTCATGAAGGAAATGTAAATAAACAATTGCACATGTGCCGCTATACTGGAGCACCTGCATTAATGCATAACCTTATGTTGATGATGTTTTGTGGAGTGTCTCTTCCGTTTTCCATATGTTTATTTACTTCTCTTCCTTTGTTCACTTTCATGGTGGCATATTTATGACATTGTTCACACGTGTAAATAAGGCCAAATGTTGTCTGACGTGTGCAAAAGACACAGCTTTTACATTTGAAAGGAGTATAATTATTATTTTAGAGTTGAGCACACAATTTACTGGGGCAGATTTGTATACCTAAAGTTAAGGTGCGGTCTAAACAGTCGTATATTCCCTTCTTATCCAGCCCATTGTTTCCATAGCAACCCCTTGACACATGAGTAGAAAACGCTCTCAGCCCTACGCAATTCAATGCAAAATACTTGAGTGTGGAATGCATCAAGAGCTGAGAGCCGGCAAAGTAGAACCATTTGAAGGAAGAAATAAGAACGTTCAGGACAAGACCTTTACGCTCTCAACTATACATTGTTGCCATACGTAAGCAACACGAGGGGAAACACGTATATGTAACAGGATGAACACAACCCTCGTTTAAAGTGCATACATGTCTGAACTTTGAAAGATTTCTTAAGGAAAATTGAAAGTCCTGAATGATATAAATGGATGTAATTTGTGAATGGCAAATCGTGTAAAAATGTGTTCCTTGCATCACTTGATATGAATGTTTGAAGGCTGAGATATCCTTAAAATTGAAATTACTGGATAATGAAGAACGATGTTGTTTTTCAATAGCACCACAGTTACAACTACTCATATATGTCCTTGACATCACCTGACATTAATATACAACTTAATGACAACCATGCATAAACAGGAAAGTCCGTAACCCAAAACTTCTTTTTGTCATAGCTGAATGTCCATCAAACTAACAAAGGAATCTAGCATGCACGTTGCAGCCGTTCTTCTTGTACTTGATAACTTTATGGCGTCTTTGAAATTGGAGAGTATTTACAAATATGTGCATTAGATATTAAATAGATCACTTCAACATTTTATAATTTGATCGTTTTCTTATAAGCGGGGATGTGAATTATCCTTAATTTGTCTTTTACACATTGTATCCCCCTTTAGGAAACTAATTGAGTTTGAAGCCGCCATTCCTTTAACATGGAATATTTGATAGGCTTGCCAATTTTCTGATTGCTTTTGTCATTTCTAAACATTTTTTCTAAAGATAAAAATTGAAAATGGGCGCTTATTTGAAATTCTTAAGTTTTCATTGATTTGCGACAAGAAACTCGTACCAAAGTACTGCTACAATATTTTATTTTTCTGCAAAAAAATGTTATTTGAATAAAGATTGTAATCCATCCAAGAAAACAGATTAATTTCATTATGTCAACCATGGCAATGCTGTTTTTTTTAAAGATAAAGGAAGTCAAACATTTTAATGAATCCTAATAAAGAACGAATAAGATTCAGAGATTATCTTTTTCATAAGATTTAACACGTAAGAGGGGCAAAAGACGATAGACGTCACTGTATATATAAGGAATATACACGATTTATGTGTCCTGAGTATGTCCCCCTTCCCTGCCGTTTTAGTATTGAGTATATCTGAAAATTGAGTTAGGTACGTGACTTCATGACGCTTACAGAATGCTTGCAACGTGTGTATCTATTTTTATTAAAGAGTTATCATTTTTTAGTAATAGCCCACTGTGTGCTATTAAAGAGTTATCATTTTTTAGTAAAGTGACTCTTCGCTCATTTACATACATACAGATCGATCGTATTGAACCAATCACAAACGCTTAAAAGCTCGTAAGCAATATTATTATGCTCAAGTAGTTTTCTCAGTGTCTTAGGAAATCTAAAAGTTCATTTATATGTATGTCTTTGCCTGTTAATTTTTCGCACCCGCTTTTATAGGAAGAATTTATAAAAAGCATTTTGGTTCTTATTTTTAGGGTGCTAAATGAAGGATTCCGTGAATAATCATTGATGTCTGACTTAGTAAATTGGTCACTACTGGCTTTTATATCGGAGGTTATGTAAATTGATTCAAAGAAAGGTTTAATAATAAACATATTGACTTTCACGTGCTGATAATTTGACCTACAATAAAACATAATATCTCGCAAGCTCGTCTATTATGTGTTTCACTTTCGGTTAAAAGATTTAACTGCCCTTCGTCCAGTGTCTGGCTGATAAACTGCTGAATCAGCACTATTTCCGTCCAGAAAAAGCGATAAAAGTTTGTCCCAATGTCGTTTCCTAACTGTATGTTAAAAAGTAGGGCCTTCTGAAATGTATGCAAAATTCAATTTCCTTTCAGAAAAAATTATTTTCATGTCGATATAACAAATATTCACGGAGTTATAGGGCTTTTTCTGATCCCACTATCATCACTATATTTTGTATGTGATTTATGGTGAAACCATTCGCAATCATATAGGCAGTTTCCAACCCAGCACACTTTTTAGGGCAAAACATCAAACAATAGTAACAAACTTTTTTTCAGTCCAATTTCGAAAGTACGCTTAGATGGATTTTTGTTTTTAAAACAGCAAATTTCACGAAACAAAAATTGAAAGATATTTATTGACCCGGGTCAGAAAGAAGGGCTGGAGCCCCCTTGCAGCACCCCGACATTTTTAAGGAGCCGTTAGAATCGGATTGCCGTAGTGAAAGTGTTATAATGACTTCTTTTAGAAATCTGTTTTATTAATTTCCTTTTTATAAACTTTTTTTCTCAACCTCCTTTTTCTCAGCTTAATTTTTCTCAGCTTCTTTTTTCTCCTTTTCCGCAAGCTTTTCAAAATAGTTTAGTTGATTATCTCGATGTATTTCCATGCATTTGAAACTGACAGCAGCATAATGATACTTTTCTCTAAACATTCTGGAAACAATTAATGCAAAGAATGATTGATCGTTTCGATTGCAAACACCGATAGTTTTCGCTGGTACTTTCCCACAATGGTCTAGCTCACTTTGATTTGGTGGACAAATACATTTGGCATTTAATGCACATGTCAAAACAGGCTCTATAAGCAACTGTTGTATCAACGGTTCTCTGTGGATAACAAAATGGAGGAAATAGTTTAGCCGAAATTTGTATTAGATGATGGCATAGCACATTTTCCGACTCGTAAAAAGGAATGAAATAGTATAGCGGAAGTTTATGATAACAGAGCACAAAAATAACAATGTCCAAAACTTTTAATCCAAGGTTTCTATTTCAAAGTTTATATTGTGTACAAATCATACAACTTGAACAAAAACCAAATTTGGTTACGACAAATTCCATCTCTTTTAATTATACTGCATTCCAAAAACAGAGCAGTGTAGAAAAAATACAAAATCAACTTCCTTCAATTTTATCATCAAACATATTCAAAAGTGGCAGAGAAAGAAATCAACATTTGTTTTTTTTAATTATCAGTTTAAAATCTTTAAACACTCGACACAAAGAAAAGCCTATACTGTTATCAGACTTCCTCTCAAAAATGTGTACAATTTCATGTGTTTATTTCGAATTATACTGTGCTAAGACAAAAATGCTATGCTTCTTTTTCTGCGCTAAAGTGCGAATCAAATGTAAGAATAGCAGTGATAGCTTCCGTTCAGAAGGGGGTAAGTAAAATAATCGTTTTAGAATATTTATTTCAAACAGCACAAATGAAAACTGTATATCACCCAAAGGGGCACTAAGTTAGATATTTAGAGACCTAATAAGACTAGAAGCGAGTGTTTGAAGTGGTCCTCTTCGCTGGGACGCTTTCCAAAAATAAGTATGAAAATCTTCAAACAATTCGCGGCTCCTTTACCAACCTATGAACTACTAGTTCGCAATTACTAATAGCATATAGAATAAGCTGATGATACACTATTGACTATCAATTGAATCACAAATATGAGCACACAAAAAGCCTAAACAATGTCTTAAATTCACCTACAAGATACAAGATAAAAGATATCTTATTCATCCAACTTTTGATTCCTCATTACTGATACAAAAAATATAAGTGTTTAAAAAAGTAGTATAATATTATATAACATAGTGTCATTAATAATTATAAATTACATTTACCTGTGCCAGAAGAAAAATGTTGCATACATTTGTCTAAAGTCCATGTGTACACACGGAGAGTCTCCCATGGACTCAAACAACTGAAACACGTAATAATAAATCACTGAGAAAGATGCACTAAATTGCAATACTGAATTATGAGAGTTAGCAGCCTTCTTCTATATAACAATATACAAGACAGCCACAGCACAAAACAAATTACAAACTAAATTTCTATTTATTTAAGTTATGTATATAATCTCTTATCATTATTAGCCAAAACTCATTAGATGTTTGTTCTGTCTCTTTTCAGATTGAA
>JAUUEB010346663.1:0-12521 GCA_032362205.1 Clione limacina
TATCATCCTTCCAAATATGAAAGAGATCCAAACAAAATTACTCAAGTTATCGCGTAAACAGACAGACAGACAAGATGGACACATATAATTGTGTGCGTGGAATAATATAAATGTATTGATGGTATCTTTATATGTTAGAACTTGAAGTTTCCTCCTTCAGTTAGACACATTGTTGGTTACAGCAGAACTTATTTCTTTATCTTCCAAGATTTTGGATTTTAAACAACTAGACTGGCATGCCGTTAACACACATTTATAACTCACTGGACTGTTTTTTGTGACATTTGAGTTGATTACCTACCTTAAAAGAGTAGAAGAGGCATCGATCTATTGATAAAAAAAATCTTTGTTTTGAGCCATAACTTATTTTGTTTGTTAGCTTTAAAGATACACCCGATATACACCCTATATTTTCTAACTTGACATATAAAACGGAATAAATAATTTTCCATTTCTTTCACCAGCATCTGTCGACTCATGCTAAGAACAGAGATGTTCTGTCTGCCCCAATGCCAACCATCCCAAAGCTTGGTATCACAGCTCGCTCTGATCCAAAACTTCGCTATGCTATACGAGATCCTAAAGAGGTGGCCATCAAAACTGTCCAAAATGTGTTCCCCTGGAAGAGCTACTCTAAACACGCCTCACCAAGTCCTGACAGAGATGGAGAGATCGGGGAAACCAGAAAGATGTTCCCCTCCCAGGATGACAAGACAAACAAGTTCATGGACACTCTGGCTAAGAGGATCAACTACATGACTAACAAGATTGCCTCAATGTCCATGGATGACGATGGCACAAACTCCACATCAAATGGGACGTCCACAATAGAGGAACGAGCAGCAAATTCAGGGGATTCTGGTCTTTCAACAAGAGGCGGAAGTCGTATAACTTCAGAGAATGGTACGCCTGAGGACGGCGTTGTGACAAATGGGTATTTGCGACCCAAATCAGGAGATGCAGGACTCAGTCCAAAGTCTCCAAGATCAAGAGATTCAGCATCTGGTGGTTCATCCAAACTGTCGAGTCCAACAAAAAGTGCTGATATGCTAGATGAGAAGGCAGATGCATGCCTTATTGAAGAAAATCACAGAGGCTTCCAGATCCTCAAGGCACTTCAGGAGAGGCATCGTCGTAGCATGTGCCTGGATGATATCACAGCTGACGCCCTGGCGCAGTCACCACCAGTTACTGGTGACACAAACCGGGTCATGCCACATGCTTGATGATAATGTAGTTAGGAGTCAATGTTGAAATGTACGTCTGTCAAATGCTAAGAGATAGCCACCATGATATCGTGCTTGATGTATTCATGAGAAGTGATTTCATCTTGAAATACTGTATTCCAAGATAGACATTGGGCTTTAAAACTGTCAAGTATTTGAATATTCTCAAATATTCCATATTTCACAAAATGACAAACTGTTATGTTTGTGCTATTATATTTATAAGCTGGATGAAATACTTTTCAAAAGATCAATTTGTAAGACAACAAAATTGAGCCTGTTTGAGATAAATGTGTTATTTTTGGTCCTTGTGATACAGCTCTTCTACCTGAAACCATGTGGGAATGTTCATGTGTTATGACTAAATTTATGGATATTCTAAAGTGTCCTAGAACTGCTGATGTTTTCACATGATCTTATTCTTGATATGATTAAGAGGATTTTACCCATTTTGAGAAAAGCAGTATGCTTGGTAAAGTTAATAGTTTTATTTCTTCCAAGATGCCATTCAGATAAAGAACTGGAGCCTTAAGAAAACAAATCTATAAAAAAAATAAGTTTTTGAATAATTTAAGTTTAAAAACAAAAAACTGGAAGTGATACTTCCAAGAAAAAGCAAGAAAACAAAACAGCTGGCATCATTGTTTTTCTAAAGTGTGAATTGTACTCAGTGTTGTTATAAAAGGCAGCACTGGAAATGTTGTCATGTAACTTAGAGTGGGTCAGCTGAAGTGGATAAGTGTGTGTGGGTCAGCTGATGAGGATAAGTGTGTGTCAGTTCTTTTCCTGTGTTAGACTATGTATACAAATCATGATGCAATATGTATAGTTGTCTACGCTTGTGGTTTGCTATGTGTATGCTTTGACTGGTACAGCTTATAACCCTTTCCATACAAAAGCCTTAGACTTTGACAAAACGTTTTGTACATGTTTCTGTCACTTTATGATTTGATGAAGAAATGAAGCAAACAATGTATGGTATAGATAAAAACTGATTTTTTAAACTTCTGTTTATTCTGTAAGAGTTGAAGTTTTACAAATTACCATAGGGGAAAAGTAATTATTTGCTTAAATAACAAAATTAAATTATTGCCATCAAAGTAAGAGACAAAATTGACTTTGACCTAACAACAATTTTAATTTATTTTCACAAAAAACTCTTGAACTCTCATACAATTCTCTAATTTTATAGTTTTGCAAAAATTGTACGCCCTGAAAATGAAGAAAATCCCTCCCGAACTTCCCCCCAAAAAAGTGTGATGGCAGGCAATAATCCTATTAGATGGATCTACTCTGTGCGTTGTTTGCTTCTTATTTTCATATAACTTTGTCATTTTAATTGTTTCTTTGTATACCTTGTCTACTAGTGATTGATTATCCGACTGTTGGGAAAGATGTGGAGGAAATGAGAATTTTAAATGACTTTTTAGCTTTTATCACTTTTTATATCACGTAGTAGTCAGTAGTGGTGTTTTTGTACATGTGTATCATGTAAATAGATGCAATCTTTCTATCAACTTGGACCATCTCACTTTTCTTAATGACTTTTATCGGGTCCATTGTCCATTGCATTTTTCTTGAAATCCAAGTTTATTGTTGTGATGTTTGTTTGGGATGATGATGATAATTTAATAAGCAAAGTGCTTAACAATTGTAGTGTACATAGATTAGGGCTATTTGATACCATTTGCATTTCTTTTTCTATTGTTTTAGACTCAATGAAATGTCATATAGCCTTAGACATAAAGTATGTCAGGTGTAAGTTCATATTTCTATTAATAACTAATGACAAAGTAGTAACAGAAGTGTGAACACTTAATCCTCTGAAGACCTTGGGGTCATTCAACAAGTTGTGCCATATTCTTGTAACCTTTTGATTACACAGTTGCTATGGAAAAATTTCACGTTCCTTTTCTTTATATATCAGCCAACTAATAATTTAATCTTACTATGACTATTATATTTATGGTTTAATAGTCGCAGTTACAGTAAGAGTTCTTAATGACAATTAAGAATGATAAAACCACTCGCTGAGCAGAAATTACTCTTTGTAAATCGGAAGAAGAAATTGCTCAAACATTTGACAGGATGTACATTTCTCTTAGTCCCATTAAGCACCACAATTTTTTCAAACCAAAAAGATAAAACTTTTTACTCTATTATCACTGATCAATGTAAGATTTAAATGCAACCATTTCATACATTGATTCCATTTATTCTTCTCTTGACACTTCCCCACTCTCTTCCACCCATTTTCATTCCCATCACACCATATTGCACTTTTTTGAAGTATTTTTGGGGAAAAATATTTGAAATGAATTGTTATCAATGCATAATATAAAAGTTTTATACACTTTCTTACGTTTCTCATCAAAATCTTACAAGGGACTTTTTCATGGACAAAGAAGTTATAAATAGAAAATATTATATCCACTGACTGACATATCTCACATATTTTAGGGATTATTTTACTGACAAAGAATTTATAAATAAAATGTCATGTAAGATTTTTGTAAAATTTCTCATAATTTAATAACTTTGTTAATTTTAGACAAACTTTCATGACTAACCATTCTACACACTTTGTAATAAGACAGGTTAGATTATATATCTGATCATTATGTTTGTGTTAATTTAGCAATATGGATAAATTGTTACTTTATTACAAAACTGTATTGTAACCTGATACTTTTGAATTTATAATTTTTCAAAATATAGTTTCTACTTGCCCTCCTTCCGTTTGTTTCACTTAATGAAACGGTTGCTATGATTGTTGATCCACACCAGGATGATATGGATAAATGTGATTTGAGATACATAGTATTAAGTCAGTTTTTCTCAATCTTTGTGAATTCCTCGTTGGGGGGCATTATTACCTAGAGGGTAAGTACCAAGTCATGGTGAACGATTTTGTATATAATTGAAATATATTTGATCTTGATATGATAATGATAATTAATTATGTTTATTCTATGCACAAATATGTTCAATGCAAAATATATATATATATGATGTGATAGCTTTCAATGTTAATCCAATGTTAGCTTTTTACTTTGATGTATAGGTTGTATCAGTTGATCTGAATAGTAAGTCATTTCCAACAAATATATCCAAGAATTTTGCCTGGGGTTTCGTCTTTTTAAAGCATGAGTAAGGATTGAGGGATGAAATCATTCAACATTGTTGAAAAAGACTTAGGTTGGTCAAAGATGGCATGACAACTTGTGGACAGTGTCCACCTGTAATTATGGCCACTTTAGACAGAGACGCTTAAGTAACTTTTTGTTCTACGTTAAACCTGTCTTTAGTGGCCTCTGTCATCATGGATGGCCTGCCTCAACTATTTTCTCATCACACAGGTGCATCTTTCGACCGTCAACATAAGCTTTGAGAGATAATGATATATTAAAATCTTCTTTACCTGTGTGGCCAAGGACACTTTCTGATTTGACTCAAATTATCAACGGTTGCTGTTCACTGTTATGTTTCTAAGTTCAAGGACAAGCGTGGAGCTATTTATAGAATATTGATAAGTGACAACATGACATAAATCTATGATATGTACAAAGAATGAATTGATCACCATCCTGACGTATTGTAGAATAACGCCTGTCACAGTCTTAATGCTTATTTAACAAAGTACATGTTGTCAATTATAATTTTGTTGTTAATTATTATAACTTCTTTTAAAGATGTTACCAAAAGTAGATAACATTCTTGTTTAGTTTTAGTCGCATGCATGTAGTATAATTTATACATTTTAATTTTTCCACTTTTTTATACTTATTCTTGTGCAAATTTGATGTGTTTTTTTCATATATTGTATTTTCACATTAGATTTTGACAAGGAAATGATTTAACTCTTTCTACATTTGTATTGCATTTAATCTCATGTCATCTTAGGAATATAAGAAATTAATTTATCTTATTTTACTAATATGGCATTGTTGATCATAGTAAAAACCAATTCAACATTTTGTATCATTTTTACCTGCCTGTTTTGGCGTTTCTGTTGTGATTTTTAGTTTTGAAATTTATCAATTTTATTTGAAGTTTTCTTGTCATTTTGTTCTAGTCTTGTGTATTTTGTGATTCAGAAATCCACCTTATTTAACATTATTACACATTATCACTATAATAATAATATATATTCATTGTTTTGTTTAAGATTGATATGGCGACGTCCATCCTTCTTATTTAACAATTCTTTCTCCTTTAATAACACAATGACATCATTGATCAACATTTGTTGTCATCACTTTAATCAAGGTTTGTGATTAGATAAAATATTTGTTGGTAAATCTTGACTCCACTCTTCTTCCCATCCTCTTTAGTAATTGACATCCAGTGGTTTAATATCAGAGTCAGAGGTCAATCAAAAGAAATCACACTGACTTTGTTTATATTTTGTTTAAAAATGAACATTTAACATATATAGATATAATCAAATCTTTTAGTCATGTGATATGTATCTGACAAAAATGGTCAGCAAATCAGTGACCATATGATTGCTGTGTACCAGTGACCGTATACTGTGTACCAGTCTATTCTAATAGCAAAGGGTAAAGTGTTTGATTCATTTTTTTCCATTGAGAAATTGTATCTTTGTGACGTATTTTCACATCAGATTTTGATGGCTGTTGATTTTTATTGTTAATTATTGTTATTCCCTTCTTCCCTTTGTATCTTTGGTCAAGTTTTGAATAAATTTATAATGATCTGTCATATTTATGCATGTAGTTCATTAATCATAATGTATCATATATATATGTAAAGACTCTCATTATGAGGACATACTAATGTCACCCCTTCCCATGTAATTGATTATGCCCTGACACATGCTGAGACTAACTTTTCCTATATCCTCATTTAATACAATGACGTCTGCTTAGAGGATGAGACAACATTTTATATTTGACTGGATTTGATTTTGTGTGAAAGTAATGTTTTCTTTTAATCTTCATGTGTTTTGAAAAAGAAAAGAATTTGAAAAAAAAAATTAATCTGAGAAAAGACGAATTAAATTCATTCCATCCTTTTCTTGTATACAACGCCTATTGCGAGTAGTCTATTTTAAGAGATTGTACACTTAGAAAGACATGTGAAGGCATTTAGTCTAACTCTATTTAGATGATATATTTATAAAAGTTAAGTTTAAGTTTAAGATTAATTTGATTTGATTTGAAGCACAGTTTATAATGTAAAGCACTACAATTAAGAAACTATTTGTTCGCACTATTGGATAAAATGCTGGGTTTGTTTAGTAGGCGATGCCTATGTATGATTCTATGTTCTTATCAAACATTTCCATCTGTTGAGTTAATTGATGATATTCTTCTCAAGATCTGATCTCACTGGCCACTGGCATTATGTGTTGATCTCACTGGCCACTGGCATTATGTGTTTGATCTCACTGGCCACTGGCGTTATGTGTTTTTGGGGTAGATTTCTATAGTCAAAGTTACTAGACATACAGGACACAGTCTTAGGTCCAGAGATAATTTTTAAGATTTAAGTTTTTACCTTAAGAAATGAACAAAAATTAAATTCTTTTCATAATTCACTTGAAAGTTATCAAGCCAATTAAAAGATTTCAAACAAGTTGATCCAAATTATGTGTTAATTTTAGTCGATATTCTTAGCATAAAGTGACAAGTTTGGTTACTTTTAAGAGCAAGGTTTTCATTCACATTGAAAAATATTCATGTTTGGCGTGACTATGTTAAAAGATTACATTTGACAGTTGTTGCCTTGATATTGAAAAAGTCTTTAAATGCCATGTCATGAGTCAGACGTTTCTAGTCAACAAAAACTTCAATAACTCTTATGATATGTTGTTTAAATGTCTCAAATATTGGGGCGATCTTGACATGGATAAAATATATAAAGATAAATAGTTCTCAATAAGGCGTTTGTCTATGAACAGGTTTTCTCTTGGGATGTATGTATTCATTAAATAATTGTGATTGTTTGATTATTTAGATTTTTTTCACTTTAGAAGTAAGTTTACTATTTTTAGGTCAAATTTTTGTAATTTGTAAATGAACTAGAATGGGGTTAAAATAAAACATATCAAAATATGACATCTGTTATGACCAGATAATGGTTCTTATCCTGTGCTACATCTTGGTATATAAACCTTTAACATGTTTTATTTTCAAAATGAAAGGTCATGTCAATTGAATAAATTCAAGCACAGCTTTCTCTTTTGGGATCCAGGAATTTTATAGGTTTTGTGATATCTGTCTTTTGTGGCCAAATTGTAAAATTATTTATAACTTTTTGAAATTTTGCTTCAGCCACTGAAACTTTTATTATATGTGTGCACAGATTTAACACTTTTTCCTCTTGGTGATAAGACTTTATAAATTTATATTTATATATATATATATATACTGAGTGCCAATGTTGTGACTGAATGATAACAGATTGTTTGCAGTCACGAGTTGGCTTTTTTTTTTATTGTTTTCAAACAAATTGATATATTTGATTTAAATCAGGATTTTTAAAATTTTTTATTAAGCCAAGGGACAAAAACTGATTCTTACATCAATTTGATATGTCACTTTGATGTCTTAGTATGAAGATAACTTTTTTATTGAGAGGAAGCTGACATTTTTGAAAATAAAAAATATTAAAAGATTTGGATTTTCAAAAAGTTAAAAATTACCCACATATAGTAATCAAAAAATCGAAAAAATCAAATTAATAATGATTTTTTGGAAAAAATCATTTGATTTAATATTTTTTTTAAAGAAGACGCTTGATTTACATCAAACCAACCCTGTTGAGTCTGTCTAACTCTTAGCTTTTGTCTCATTATGTCATTATTGTTGATGAATTGGATTTTTATGGAATGTTCATTACCAATATTCTTATTTCAATGTTTCTGTAATAATAAAGTGAAAATATATATTTATTAGACTGATGTAATAATATCCTTGTCTTAGTTAGTGAGATGTCGTTGTGACCTTTGTGAACTGTGGCAATATTTGATCATCGCCTGTAGGTGTTAAACTTTGACATTTCTTTAATGGAATATTGAGATAATTATGTCATTTATTAATAGAATCATTTTAATTTTCTTTTATATTGTTGCATACACACAGCTGCCTACCTTTTTTGTGATATCAAGCCTTTCATTTGATAGTCCATACAAGCTTTCTCTGTGGCTAGGCCTGTCTATATGGTTTTTCTAATTGGCTAGTCCAATTTAAACAGGCTTTCCTATTGGCCTGTCCAATTCATACAGGCTTTCTTATTGGCCAGTCAACTACAAATAGGTTATATCACCAGCTAGTCAACTAGATACAAGCTTTCTCATTGGCTAGGCCTGTCCATATAAGCTTACTAATTGGCAAGTCATATTCATACAGGCTTTCTTATTGGTTAGTCAACTCCATTGTAGCTTTCTAATTGACTAGTCAATTCCATACAAGTTTTCTCATTGGGTTATCTACTCCATTCAAGCTTTTTCATTGGCTAGTCAACTCCATTCACCTTTCTCATGCCTTTGTATTCCATTTAAGGCTTGTCATTGGCTTGAGGAATCCAAACAAGCTTTTTCGTTTGCAAGCCTACCGCCTTTAAGTCTCTTTTTTACTTAATGTATAATGATCTGAGTCAAACTTGCACAATTTGTTGAATGTCTTATGGACATTTCCTGATATCACGCCCTTTGAGAAACAGACAAAACATTGGAGTTTATAACGTTCAACAATTGTCCATATTAATTAACTTCCTGGAGACAGGTATGCTGTAGAGGGGTAATTTTCTATTCATGTTGTGAGCAAATCTCAAATGTGAGGATGTGTTCACATTGATTTTTCAAGTAATGTATAATTATTTGATTGAGATTAGCAAATTGTAGCATGAGGAAGAAAGTGAAATGATGTGAATTGTATGTATGAAATAGATAAGAATATTAAGCATTTTTATCATTAGGGGCGTGATATGAAGGCTTCTACCAGCTACTGCACTGATTTCAAATCTTTTCTTACCTATGCACAGTTGCTTGTTATTGTTTTCTGTTTCAGCCTGAAAAGTGAGACTCTTTGGTGCAATATTTGATGAAAGATAGGAGGAAGAGTTTTTGTTTTGTATCTGGCTGACTTTGTGTGTTTGATGAATTTAACATTATAAAGCTGAACTTGAAACCAGTATTAAATATTTACTGCTTTGAAATGTCCTACCATATAATTTTGCCATATTCACCCAACCAACCATTTTATTTTAGGAGTTTATTTGCAAAGTGTCAAGAAGTGCAAGTGTTTTTATGCCTTTTTATTTTAACCACAGAGTTCAGCTATTCATTCATATTTAAACATTTTTGTTTCGAAAGAAACAATGCCAATGTTGGATAGTTGACAGATTCTGCATTAGCATTCTTCTTTAACACTTAGGTTCTTGCTAAACAGTTTGGTGCTTCCCCTTGCCATAACGGTGGCCACTGTCTATCTTCATAAAGTTTTGTTTTATAACTTAGTTTGTTGTAGGGCAACACCTAGGGCCACATCTCATCTTTCACTTAATAAATACTCACGTCTTTAAACAAGTGACCTGATTAATTCATCAGATCTTTTATCTGAATTTCATGCCATATCTGTGCAGTGCCCAACGCTTTACGAATATATACAGAAAAAACATTCTGGCTTGAAATCCTAGTTTTGGTTTTGATATGATTGTGAAAGTTTATCTGGCAGGATTAGCCTAACATAAGATATGATTGTGAAAGTTTATCTGGCAGGATTAGCCTAACATAAGTTACACTCAATTCAAATGTCTCCTCACGTCCATTGACTGAGATCTTTCTCTAGATGACGTAGCAGCATCAGTCTTCCCTCTTAATCATTTTGTTTGCAGTGAGTTCTTTGTCAGATATTCATTTAATATTTAGTTGATCCTCCTAGAATATCAAAATTATTGAATCAAAATTTGATATGTAAAAGTTAAAAAGTCTGTTTTATTTGTGAATATGGTAATAAAAAGTTTTCTTTACCATGATTGAAAATTGATTCAGATTAATTTGATGAATTGTTTTCAGGTACAAAATGAAAAAACAATTAGAACCAGCATTAATAATTATAGTTTTCCCTTGTATGGAAAGACCTTTCTGTGAGTGTTTTGGCCTTTGACCTTAAGAAAAATAAGAAAACATGTTTAAACTTTTCTTTTTTTGTAAGTGTGAGATTTGTGGATTGAAGGTGACTTTGATTGTGTTTTACTTTCTATTTATTCTCCTAGGTGCCTCCTAATATATCTTGTGTTTATAACTGGACTGATTGTCTGTTGACTACAATTTGTATTTATATCACATGAACTTGTCTCATTGTTCATCCTTTAACCTCAGCTTTCATCGCTAGCAAAGTTTTTTTAACAGCTTGATACCAAAGTTTTTTTGTTTTCTCTAGATAACTGACACTTTGTAATGCAAGCTCATTGTTTATTTGTATGTATCTTTTACAAAATCGAAGAGTTGATTAAGATTTTGAAAATACACTTTTAAAAAGAAAAGGTAATTATACCTGGACACCATCAAGATTTAATTGCTTACAACTGAGTCATGTTTGGGTCCATTACATGGGTGATTGTATCTCTTAGAGCAGTCTCACCATGTTTGGGTCCATAACATGGATGATTGTATCTCGTAGAGCAGTCTCACCATGTTTGGGTCCATTACATGGGTGATTGTATCTCGTAGAGCAGTCTCACCATCTTTTGGTCCATAATATGGATGATTGTATCTCGTAGAGCAGTCTCACCATCTTTGGGTCCATTACATGGGTGATTGTATCTCGTAGAGCAGTCTCACCATCTTTGGGTCCATTACATGGGTGATTGTATCTCGTAGAGCAGTCTCGCCATCAGCATTATAAAGCTAGTGGAGTTTTCATTAGGCAGAAATGTCTGAAGATCCATTTCGTCTTTATTCATGCTAAGCTGTATCTTGAAAAGATTTTGTTGAAAAAATTAATAATTGGTCAAGTTTGAAAATGAAACTTTTTCATTATTGAATCCATTGTCCTTCTAAAAGAAATTGCTGTTGCAATACAGCATCAAAATTATGAACTTTATAAGACTATGTACTGGGTTTTGTTTAATGATTCTTTGTTCGCCTGTTGCTGCTTTTTATATTGTTTTTCTATCTAGTGATGAGATGAATGTGTAGCTCTGATATTTGTTCAATAATGGTAGGCCTCATGCCGGATTGTCAAATGAGAGAGAGAGAGATAGAGAGAGAGAGATAGTTTAAGTTTAAAGAACAGGTAGATGAGAGACAGGGAGGTGTATAACCACATGGACATATAATATATTACCTGTTTGTATAGTTTGTGACGTCACAGGGGCATGAAGTGCAGCTGTGCTTATTTCTCATATGTCATTGTCAATAAATCTTGGCTTTTTTTGACAATTATAATTTTGAGCTGTTTTTTTTGTTATTCAATTCTTATTATATTGTTTGTATTAACATTGGCTGTCATTTTAGGTCATGGCTACGGCCTACACATTTTTAAACCATTGAATCACAATCAAGGTCCCCAAACAGACACAGGCTAACTTTCTGTAAAGTGAGATACCTGTATCTTACAACGACCAAGATATCGGCCGCTGAATGTGTACAGAGAGTCCAAACATCCCACGGACTTGCTCAGAGAAGTGCCCAGGTAAATTGACAAGAGGCTATCTGTCATCTCTAACTCAGCAAGAGAATTTGATACAGCTAAAGGAGACTACCAGACAGTTTGAATACGAGAAACAACAGCCAACACAAAGAGGAAAGACAGGAAAAGGGACATAATCTGGTTTAAACCACCATTCCTCAAAGCTGTAAAGACTAATGTAGTTAAGCAGTAAGCAGGTCCTCAACGTCATTATCAAACATTTCCCCAAAGTGAGTCCTCTCAGCAGTTTATTGAAGAGAATCACAGTCAAAACGTCATACAGCTGTACTAAGAACATGAAAACAGTCCCACAACCAGATCATTTGAAGCAGCTGTCAGAAGACCACAGAAAAAAGTGCAACTGTCAGGCTAAGAAAAGAGATAAATGTGTTCTTTGCAACAACTGTCAGGCTAAGAAAAGAGATAAATGCGTTCTTTGCAACAACTGCCAGGCTAAGAAAAGAGATAAATGCGTTCTTTGCAACAACTGTCAGGCTAAGAAAAGAGATAAATGCGTTCTTTGCAACAACTGCCAGGCTAAGAAAAGAGATAAATGCGTTCTTTGCAACAACTGTCAGGCTAAGAAAAGAGATAAATGCGTTCTTTGCAACAACTGCCAGGCTAAGAAAAGAGA
>JAUUEB010346774.1:0-12520 GCA_032362205.1 Clione limacina
TAATTGAAAAGATGAACAAAGGAAAAGAAGAAGAGGCAGATGAAAAGAAGAAGCCCCCCTCAAAAAAGGGAGATAAAGGATGACAAGAAATTGCCAGTAAAAGGGGGGGGGGGGTATTCGTCGAAAAGAAGAAGAAGAAAAAGTAGAAGAAGAAGATAAACGAGGAGACCAAAAATGTAGCGATAGTGAAAAAATAAATCTCATGGGACAAAAGCAGTAGTCACCACAATCGACTGGTCTTTGTGTTTGAAAATGTTTACAAAAAAGCATTAATCTTAAGCAGATAGCCAGCTCAATGGTGGTATCTGACAAAATGTTACAATTAAAAATATTTGAAAAATGATTGCTCACTTAAGAGTATTGAGAACTGAATCCTGAAAAAAGAGAGGAAGCGTTCGTTGATCGATTCAAACATCGATTAATCAGCTTTATTAAGGGGTTATTCGACGTTTTAAAAAATATAACTTTAAACTGACGAGTTAGAGAGAGATTAAATATAGATATTAAATAAGTGTAGATGATTTGTACGTCATAATTCTTTTGTCCACATTAAATCAGATAAGGGATCTCCAGGAGGCTAGACTATAAATGATTTTAATGACGTCAATTGGCCTTTTTCTAGCTTGCTTCTTATTTGACATATGCAATTAGTGTATTCGTAAGGATTGAGAAACTACGCAAACTGAATTCTGTGCCTAAGAGTATTGTGACTTTCGTCACAATTAATTTGAACTTAGATAACCTTTGAAATACTATATATAGTGAAAGCCTATTAAGACAGACTTAAACAGATTATTTGGGACTGATGTGACTTGAAATACCCAACTACTTGTAGTTGTTCTAGTAACAGTTATTTTTAGGATAGTAACTCGAACATTAAACAGATGTCGTGAAAAGCAAGTCTGAATTTTGGAAGAAATGCGTTTATTCCATAATATAGTAAAAAAGCCTAACGAATTATAAATCCAATTAATTTCGTGCCTAACAAGACATTGTATGATTTAGCGCTGTGTCAGTGTGGTAACACGAATTAAATCATAAAATACCTTGGTTAACGCCCCTGTCACCACAACTCAATCAGACCCACAGATCAGATCAGGCGCGTAGTCTCAAAATGAGGGGGGGGGCAACCTCGAATATTATCAAAGCAATGGCTAAAGGTTTTGAAATTGGTTTAAAAAATGCAGATTTATATCATTTTGCATCTCATCAAATAGATGGTGACTTTCCCTGACTGGATCAGATAATTGCGTCTCAAGGATTCGGATTAAGCCGAATGTTACGACATATTGATATAGCTGTTAAGTTTGTTTTTTAAGAAAATAATGCATACTATTGTCAAAGATAAATAGTGATGAATATATTCCCTAGAACTTGCGTTGCATCTAAATAATAGTCTTTATCTTGAGAGTTATACTTTCTAAATATTTGTTAAACTTCTCATCTTTTAAATCAATTATCGTTTTGGTATATACACACAATTAACTGTATCTCATGAAGCCTAGCAGACAGTGTCAACACATCATTGGTAGTCATGGAGATTATTCATCATAGTTGTGTTTGTCTGTTGAAGTTTACGAACTGGACCCGCCAATATAGATGTCGATTTGAACTTAATTGTACAACTTTGTTTTTGCCATAGCTTGATCATCTTATTCTTTAATCTCAATAGAAAATAATTGATTGTAGCAAAAAAGAAACCATGAAACTTAACCATACACAAATCTGACATTAAATGATTCAATACGTCAATGAAGATGACCTCAATAATATAACAAAGATGTTATTATATAATTGAAGTCGTACGTTACATAGTGATGTTTCTTTTTTTAAATGTAATTTTATTCTTTGATATCAGGTGGGTTTTAGTCTAAATGCATACTGGCCACCATTGTATTTTGATATAAAACTGTCGTTCATCGTTTTCATACTTTTTCAGGCAATTATTATTATTCAGATGAAGGAGTACAACATGTGGCCTATCCAAAGCGTGTATCCATGGGAACATATTAGAGTGAACTACATTTTTCGATCCGACAGTATAGATAGAGAAAGAGATAAAGAGGGGCTTAGAAACTATTTACTAAAATGTATTAATGCACTAAAACATAATTGGTTGAGGGGAAGGGTATTCAGCTGAATTATGAGCCACATGATATAGCTTCATTAAAGTGATTAGAAAGTGCATTACGTTGATAAATGAGCTGAAAAACACAATTTCTTACAATTCTCATTAATAAAAACCAAAATGCAAACGAAAATTTAGTTTAGTTTTTGAAAGTCAATCTATTTAGCATTTTAGCATTTTTTCTTAGGGTGAAAACAGTCTGCTACTTATGCCCGTACTAACTGTTTAAACAACAAAAACCCGTTAAATATTTTCATTTTTTGTCAAGTACTTACATAAGGAAACGTTGTAGATGATATCATCTCACGGACTATGACGAAAACTATAAACTACAAGTAGTCAGAAACCACGGTAGTCAATGACCTCTGCTTTTGTCTGTACACGCTGGTATATTGATTCCACTTTACCGGAAGACTTGTGATTAGATGTATGTTAAGGTCATTGATACAGGTGAGTTATTATTGATGTTCTTATCTTCCCAATTTCATTTAATCTGTGATCAAGGATCTTTCATTAAACATTTCTAACAGACAAATCAATGTTGACGAAATACTTGACAATCCTTGGTCAGATTGAACACAACACATTTCATATCCTTGGGTCATATATAAGACAATAAGCCAGATAACGTACATAGTAATCATGATATTTAAATCATGAGCAGAAAATAAAGAACAACCTGAAAAACGTATGTTGTTCTTCAATATGTGGGTTACACGTATTTTTCCTATATAGCCTTCCACTACGAAGATACCAATACTATCACCAATGTCTTCAAAGAGACCATCGATTGAAATTCCGGGTAGGTCTTTCTTGAAAATCTCGTATCCATTTGCCTGAACGTATATTCAAAAATGAAAAGGGCTAGCAATTTTCCTCTGGCGGAAGGTTGGGGAATGTTTGCGTTTAGCAGACCATGGACCATATGTAAGCTTACATTGGGTTAGTGAAAAACAAAATAACTTAGGAGCAAATCATGAAAAAAAGAATACTTTATTAATCAATGTTTGTCCTGTGTTATTAAACCTAATTACGCCAGCTGTCAACTTCGTGACATTTTGTTAATTATGTCAAAATATTTATTTGTGAAATAGTAGGAGTGTGTCTGAAAAAGAATGACAGAACGGTCTTCCAACTTTTGAGAATAACCTGTTTTCATAACTGCTGTTCATAAAGGAAAATCATGAAAGAGAAAACAGAGAAAAAAGCAGATGAAAAAAGTAAGGATTTCATAGGGATTTCATAAGTCTTTTACTTTTAATGACTTACCCAATATAACATAGGATACAGAGTAAAAGCGTTCTTAGGTTTTCCTTATAATCAACTTGTTCTAGCACGTGATATATTACTAGGGTGTTACACAGCTCATACCTCCAACCTAGTCACATTATAATGGCACATGGCCTGTAAGTTAATGAACACAGTACAAATTTAAAAAAAACACCTGCCATGAAACCGTTTGGTCTCGTGATATATGCTTTATACATTGCCTGGGTAAAATACGTTTTTTTGAAGGTTTCTTCCTCTTGCCAAAGTTGAAATAATATTGTCTAGAAATTGTATTTTGCAAAGATAAACATATTATAATTACAACAGATCACGTGAGAAATCTACATCTTGTCATCCTCATAATCCGCTGGAGCAAATTCCCGAAATGAAGTACGTAACATTTCATTTTTTGAAGTATAATATGCAGGGCAATGAACCTGTTATTCATGCCAAAGAACACTCACGCAAAAATCGTTTACTGATTATTAATTCAGTAAACGATGTTTTGCGTAAGCGTTCTTTGTCATGAATAACAACCACAAAACCAATAATTTGCTTTTTTGTATACGCCAAAGTATTCAACAATCCATTTTTAGATCGTTAAGCAAAACGAATTTTCAACGATCCAGTTAATCAACGTGGTCATATTCATGACGGAAATCGAATACGTAAGACAAGATATGCAAATTCATGATATTTGCTTGTTCATATATACAACCAAAGAAGCTAAAATAGAACACGCGTAAGCCGGATTCTCGTTAGCTAAATGTGGTTACAACCCTTACTTTCTTGTTTTTCTTCATTTGTGTTTCTTAGACTGAATTGTTATGAGAAACTGAATACAAAATGTCGGTTTCCAATATTTTGATTTAATTGGGTTTGGCTATATTGTGAATGGAAACAATCTGTAAGTGCGCAGATTTGATTTACAATCTTTAGAATAACATATAATATCAAAGAAGAAAAAATAACGTTAATTTCGTCAAATTTTATAATTTTTACACCAGGCACTTCTACTAGTCCCTTAACCAGGATAGCTTGATCGCGGGGGAAATGCATTGAGACATGATATGTCTCTAGTTATCTCTATAATGAGCAAATTATGCTTGGGTTTCAGCAAAACCTGGTCTTGTTTTCTTTCTTCCTTTTTAAAAATATCTGCCCACAAGACCTTGGATCTTGTAAAATGCCCATATCTCTTGAGTTTTTTTTTTATCTCTTACCTGTTGTAAGAAAGTCCTCTCGGTGAGATATGGCTTGGTATTAATAACTGTTTTTGTGACATGGTCCTTGTATGAAATTTATAGTATTGTCATGTAGCAGTACATCTGCCCTACTCTGGAGTTCGGCAGTAAGTATTCATGGTTTATAAGTTTACATGAAGATGGACAGTATCAATGATTGAATCAGCCTCATCTTTCCAGACTTGGTTTAGCTAGGTAATTGCTGAAGAAATATTAGCGGCTCATGGGATGACCTCTGATAATATAGCCCAAATATCTGAAGCTGTTGACAAGTCTCAAAATCATTATTAATACTTTACAATAAGTTAAAACTTTTCTTAACACAATCTATAAATACTTGACAAAGCATGATCGTCAAAGATATACATCCTTGCGAAGTAACGATGAGTTGACATGTAATGAGTTACACGTAATTCTTTACCAGACGGTGAGCCTGGTGAAAAACAGTATTGATTTTTCCTTCTACAAAGTCTTATGTTGTAAAGCACTTCCTTATAAGGTATTTGAAGATCGCTCTTCGTTTTTTCTCATACCATTCACAAAGTTCGAAAAACCTTTAAGTGCCTTAAAGATTTTAATTCAAAACGTAACATCAAGGCGTTTGTGTTGAGGCCAGTTAGTGCTCTCTTTGTTTACCTATTGAAACCTAAAAGAACGAAGTGAATAAATTGTTGTTAGTTATTGCCCTGCCCAAAATACCGAAATAAAGGAATACTGAATTTGAAAATTGTTTGTTCAAAATACACATAATATAGTTATGATCATATGTAACTCTGGCAGTATAAATATCAGAAGTCGGATAGCTACCATCCTCTGGGTGAAGGATCGAACCAAACTGTCCAAAAAGAAGAGTGTAAAGAAGTGGCTAATGTTATACCTGTCCTTATGGTGACAAAATAGGTATAATTTTCCTAAATTGTGAAAACATAGATAATAAAGGGATAGCATGCCTGAGTTGTGAACTTGATTATTCAAGATACAGATAATTTTGATGAAAAATGCATACATTGTCAAATTGTTAGTTGCTGTTGATACCATACCAAAAATAAATGTCGAACTTTAACAACACCAAGCTGTATACGCTAATAACAATTGTTCTATATATATATTGTATAGGATGCTACATGATGTATAATCAGAATATATGTAAAAACTTCATTGAGATGTGTACAGTATTAGAGATTGACATGAGGCATCATGTACTTTGGGTTCATCTATTTGACTACTGGACATGTACTCAATAGTCTATTAAGGTAACGTATCACTTGAAACGTAAATGACAAATATGTCAAAGTAACACAGATATACATACCAGATAAAGTAAGGAGACAGAAGCTTGAACAACAAATTTAATATTGGTACAAATATATCAGAAAATGGTTGATGATATTGCAAATATTTTTTTTGCTTCGATAAGTAATTTAAGTTCCAAATTTTGCAAGGATGATAAATCAATCGTGACAAAGTCAAGTGAATACCTGTATTTTTACTATAAGCAAGTCTTTTTGTCAATTATTTTGTACGACTTAAGTCTGATGCAGTGAGTGAGTTTTATATAATATATAATGATACTCCAACTACCTTATCGGATGAATGAATGAATGAACAAGTCTTAAAACCACAAATGGTGGTGTTAAGACTTGTTCATTCATTCTAAAGATTACATTTACCACCACCAGTAGTCACCCTTTGTTATTTTACCTTTTCGAAGATCTGTGACATCCTTCAAACGATATGGTGTCATTTGTTTTGTTTTGTCATTTTCTGTTATTTTGAGTCAAGTTCTAATTCTAATAAGGCTTCTATTCATTAGTTAACAACATATTTTTAACTGAAAATTGTAAGATGTATTTACCACACATATATGTAATGTTAATTCATATAATATCCATGTATCAATGCTCTTCTCGATTGTCAGTTATTCTGCAAGCCTATTGTTATACAGAAATGTAATTTAAACTGAATTTCTATTTTGACTAATCATCAAGATGGTTATGTTATTTATAGAGATGACACATATTCATGTTGTCCCCGCAAAAAGTGTGCAACTAACCTTTAGAATACAGTAAATGCTTAGGTGTCATTGACAAAGGAAGGATACATCAACACGAAAAAACGCACAAAATGACGTGGTCGCCGTAAACAAATTAATAATCCTTTTAAAACTTTATAAAACCTACAATTTGCAATTTAAGCACACTCTAGGATTAACATTGCTAGCATCTTCTGCGCATCCGTGCCAATGCTTTATCACAGGAATTATATCTGGGAAATATGTATTTAATACTTTTTTTATAATATCGTTTAAGAATATCTATAACAAACAGCACAACTGAGAACTGCATATTACTCAAAAGGATAGTATGTCAGCTATAGAGAGACCTTATAACCTTTTTATAACATTGTTCATTGCTTTCCAAACAAAATGAGTAATACAATTATCACGGATTCTTCACGTTAAAAAAGTAGATGTTTTATGACATTCAAATGTTGTTGGGCTCACTCAAAATATTCAGAAGAAATATTTTAGAAAATAAGATAAAAGTGCTTTATCGTCATTCTAGCTCTACTTTATTTTGTTAGAAGTGTTAACTCGTTTTCATGACACTATATAGTAATTATGTGGACCTGGCTAAAAAAGGTATCTTTATTTGACATCGATTTTCTTGTATAGAGTTGCTATGTCACGTTTAAAGAGTAAATATCGTGACCAGTGTTTAGCCGTTTCAAAGCTGACTTAATCCTACAGACTACAAAAACTTGGTTAAATACTACCCCAAATATGTTAAAGATACATAAGAAAGCTATATAATGCGTTTCACAAAATTAATTTGCAAGGGATTGTACAAAGTGCGAACGATAAACAAAGTGATTGTTCAATATGTTATCGTTAAATGTGTTTTGCTCGAACGCACGCACTTCCTGCATGACTGTACCGGGCAGGGTGAACTACTGACTTCGTCATTCGTAAGAATGGAGATATAGATCTACAAATAGTCACCGGGGCCGCAATATGTTGTCAATTGATTTTAGTTTATGTCTAAGATTGAGAACACTATTAATATGTACAATCGCGCACATGAATTATATCAAAAATAGACTTCATGATTGAAATACTATACTATACTCAAGGTTAAGGCGTTACAACGTTTCTGGCCGATTAGAAATACTAGCTCATCCAAAAATAGTGACACCGACATAGCAACATTGATTAAAGTCTAGAAATAACTGCTTCAGTTTAGTAGCTTACAACATTTCCGGTCGTTTTAAAATAGCAGCTTACACACATTTTCCCAAGCAAAAATTACAGTTTTAATTATAAATGGTTTATAATATTACCATCCTTTGTAGGCGATTCTTTTAGCATTCCATATACGGTCATAACAAATTGTTAAATATAATCATTTATCAAAATATTATTGCCAAAAAGTGGTCAGTACCAGATAGTAAACCAAAAATGAAACCACTTTAATTCATTCAGGGAAATGAACTACCAGTCGCCACTTAGGGTAGCGTCAACTGTGGGGATCAAACCTATGACCTCCCGTTCCATAAGCGGGTGTGTTGCCACTAGACCACGCTGCTCCCCAAAGCAAAATATGTTTATTATATGATTACTCGAATTTTGGGCTGCTAAACGCTCCCCCAATTCATCGATTTTGTTGTTATCACAAATATTCAAAAGTGGCAGTGAAAAATCCAAAATAATTTCACCAAATATTATATTAAAAAAAGTAAACATCTGGTACTTCCTCTAAGAATCAGCTCATCAGAAGTGAAAAAAATAAGAATAAATTCTAGTTATTATAAAAGTTACTTTAAAAATCATGACATTTGCAAAGAAAAATTGATTTATCCTATAACATGAAGTTAATACAAACCATATCTAGCAGCTGGTTGTAGATAACGATAATAATAATAATAACAATGTATAACTTTCATGTAGCGCATTTACATAACTGCTCAATGCGCTTTACACAATTATTACCCCGACAGGCAGGACAGAGACATCCGTGTACATTCAGAGTATACAAGGTATCAATCGGTCAACCTTAGTTAAACTACAAATACATTCGCTACAATGGAGACACACATGTACATACATAGTATAACAGGAATATGCCTGTTAGGCGACTACTTAAGTAAATTCACAGAGCCTATAAGTCAGGTACCCATATATACTGCTGAATGAACAGGTGGAACACGATAGCAAATCTTTCACCAAGAAAAATGTATCCAATTGCCGGGATCGACCCACAACGCTAAAGACGGCCGGATCTTAAGTCCTACGCCCTTTTTACTCGGATATCTGCACCACGATAAACTTACATAGTTTTCAATATGCATTCCTAATATTTCAAAACTAGTCTTAAAAAGTACGTATAAACAGGAATTTATCGTTACAGTTTGTTTACAGTTTCACTGTTTGCTTTTGAGTATGGCAGTAACATTCAAGCAAACCCTCCCTCGTGGAGCGACAACCTTCGAGTTCACAGAGCTATCCAAATAGTTTCGAAAATGAAGATACATAGATTATTTCAAAGCTTGCTTTCAGAGCCATATCAGCTTAAAAAATGTTCCCGAAAATGCAATGCAGCAATTATCCGACTCATCACGTAAAGGTTATTCATTTTTTGTTCAGTACAGTTATAGTGTCACTTTCAGATGAATTTTCACAATTTGTGTTTCCTGTGTCATCAATCAGATTTTTAATTTGTTTTTGTTTCTCAATTGATCGTTTTGTCTCTATTGAATTGACTATTTATTTAAACATGTTGACACAAAGCAGATAGAGTAGTGCGTTCACCTCGTGTGGTTCATTGACATAGTCAGATAAAGCATTCTTTTTTAAACTACCAAGAACAAAACAATTACACGTAACCAAGTTCAAACGAATGAATATCTCGAAAAAAAACTAGAACGTCAAGGCAAACATAAAGGCTTGAGAAAGAGAGATTAAAGTAGACTGAACCTAATTAATTTTTAAAGTGTGATTCAATCTGTGAGCTCCCGTTTGACAACTGAATCAATTTCATGTTTCTATTATTACAAGACGTAATTACTACGACTGATACAAAACAATCAATACGACTTTGGCTGATGAATGAACATGAGTAGATAGGAGTTTTCAATAAGTCGTGTTTAGAATACAAAAGTTTCATTCGAAGACAATAACAAATTGATGAAAGGACTCGTTGGAGTTTTTAATTTCAAGCCAGCGCATAGGAAGCAAAATATAGATTTTGGTTATATATTTCCTTATCGCCGAGAACTTATTTTCACAGCACTCTATATAAATTGAGTCAGCTTTAATCCTCAGAAGGAATTAATATCACAATGTTTTCTTCGATTTACTTAAGTATTTGATAACTTCCAGTGGAAGTTTAAAACGAAATTGCAAACGAAACCAACATCAAATCGTTCTTAACAGGAGACGACTTTAATCGATAATAAATCTTCGTATGACGTAACCAACATATGACATAATTGACAATTGTTTTAAAGCAGTCTCTGCTAGAAGTATGCAAGGGGCTGCTGTACATTACTGTGATCACAATGTGAGAGAAAGCAAGCTTTCTGTAGTGTTTAAATTGTATTTGACATTTCCCGTGGACCCGATCTTACGCTTTTGCCACCCAGGGAAAATTATAGTTGGTTTTTGTTTTTATTCAGTTTAAAACCGATATCGGATACACACAAATACAAATTGTGATGTGATTATTAAAGGTTTTTTGAGCATATATAACACGTATTTAATACCTGAATATTAAAGACAGTTGTAAGTCTTATCTCAAGTTATTTATCTTAACGAAGCAGGGCAACGGAACATCTTGACAATTCTTGTCACAAAAATATTAATTGTATGATTTCACATCCTAGGGCTCAAGAATGAACAGACATCAATCGAAGTCCTTTTTTCCGTTTTGCGATTTGTGAGTTAAGGTGAACCACCTGTCTGCGTTTGGACAAGAACTCACTATTACATTAATATGTTGACATTGACACATTGTTGATTTTTCTACCTTCAGAGACCTCACTTGATGATCGTTATCATGAATGGTCACCCATAACCATACGTAATGAAATGGTAATTATTGTGGAAAAAAATGTGAGGAATTATTGATTATATGATAACAAGATAGAGCCTTAAGGCAAGCTTGTATTACTCGATTAGATTTTAATGAATCGCTATTAATAATTTATTATTAGATGGTTACTACTACAACCAGAATCTCTAGTCATCGAATAAATACGGCCTTGACATATCAACTCACATGCGCACTAAGGATGTTTTTTGGGTTTGTGTTAATGTGAAAGAATGTTACATTCAATCAAATATAAACAAATATATGAAAGTTGTCGTAGAAGACATATTTAGGCAAGAGTGTAGATCTCAAAATAGGCGCATTTTGCTATTAATTTGTATGGTATTTTTCGTCCAGAACCTAAATTATTTTACTCTTCTGAGAAGGCATACCCTATATAATGCAAAATATATTCGTGCTTTTTATCAGTATAATTCGTTCAAAGATAATGACGTGACAACTATCCATGTTAAAGTAAGCACATGTTTAGATATATTTATAGCGCAGTTTATAAGTTGAGGTAGTTATGGTCCAAACACTGAACGATTGCATATATATATCATAAAGTTTTCTTCGATGAACTAAAGACGCTGACCGCTACCCCCAGTGGTGACTCATGAATTTTTTAAACCAAAATAACCAACAATAATCACGGTATTCTAAACCAGAGGAGTTATTTAATAAATGAATGTCATATGACGTATCTTATTCCAGGGGACATGCCTATCAGAGAGAAGGTATACATTTTTTAAGAAGACTTCCTCAAATTGTGTTTGAATCCGTATTGTACATTTACATTTACACAAACAGTTACATTTTCGCGGTGATTATTCAGTTATGGTGTTATAAAGCGTATAATCATTGCGATTTTCAACCTTATAAAATTATGTATATTTTCATGATTTTGTGAAATAAATGACAACTATTTTGCAATAGAGTAGCAGATTGGCATTTCGATGAAAAAATCATGAAATATTTGTTAATACCAGTGTGTCTGAGAGTGTAGCTATTCAGCATGTAGCAAATGTATAACTTTGCCGTTGAGTAAAGGGGAACCTTTGAATAATGTTACTCTCTTTGGTGACTGTAACAATGTTTCAACTTTAAAATCACTGATTTAATATTTTCTTTGTCATCTCATATGATTTAGCCATTGAAATCGATTAGCATGTATTAGGGAAATTGCATAATCAAACTCTGAATTCAAAGCACACGCGTGCAAATTTATTATCTTGAATACTACATTAGCATATTGCGTAACAGGTTTAATTACTCATTATATGACTATAAACAATTAAATTTAAAATATTCATGTCTTGGAACGATTTGATAAAATAATCATTTTTTTCTGTTTTTTTGTGCGTTTCTTATTTGTGTGTTTGAGCATGTTTCAGTGTATATATACATATACGTGTTTTTCACGACACCAATAATTGGTGCTCGTGTAAGTGACGCTACGCGTTTGTCTGTCTATCTGTCTGAGGCTCCGATAACTCAAGAAAGACACAACTGATTGCGTACGATGTTGTAATTCAACCCGACGAAGAAGCCTATGTAATTCCAGCAATATCCGTTAACAATTGACAAAGTTATTGAATAAAAACTAATTAGATGGGATTACATAGAGACATACTCATCGGCATCTTTCTTCTTCTTTGTCTTTCCGGTAGCGCTGGCGTCCAGCCAACAGTGTGCAACTTTATCGTGCAAGGCAGTTGCGCAACAACACACAATCCTTAATGAATCGTTTAAAGCGTATTATTGATTGCAATCCAAGCAGGAATTTAACTTTC
>JAUUEB010346885.1:0-12520 GCA_032362205.1 Clione limacina
ATTATATTTTGATATGAAGCTGGATTTTTCAACCTCCAGCCCTCTGTTTTTATACAGCAGTCTTTCAAAGTAAAAAAATCCTTCTGATTGTGAAGTTACGTCCCGCGGAATGGCCCTTTGTTAAAATTCCTTTTCACAAAACGTTTGCAAGCACCTTTTTAGTGATAACTGAACAACTAATTTTAGGTAAAAAAAACATTTTTTTCATTTGTGAGACGATGTTAGTCAAGAAAACTTGAGGAATTTCAAAATTGCCTTGCTAACCGTTTTGTATTTTTATTTTCAGTATTTGCATAGTTGGGGAATAGTTCATAGAAATTTGAAGGTGAGTTAATCTTTCTTGGTTATCTCTGTATGAATTCAATCAAAGGCTCTTAAAGGAACTTCAAACTTCCATCTTTTTGCCTCTTGTACATGACGAAATCTCAATATCAATTTGTGTACATAAAATATAGTATGTATGTATATTATACTCATTATTTAAAGATATTGGCCACATGAGAATTCATAAGTATTCAATCTTAAATTATCTTTCTTTAAATATTTTTAAGTCATTTTTGACTGTGTGTCTGTTATATCCTTTCTATTTTAATTTTCTTTCATATCCTTCTAATTATTACTGATGTTGATGGTTATCACGATTTGATGATAGAATAACTATTATAACTGTTACATTATCATTATTAAAAGATATTTATACTTACCTTCTCAGCTTGAACAATTTCAAATGTAACTTCTAAGTTGTTTGAATGCTCTTCTAGTAAGTGAAACTGTATCCAAACTTAAACATTGTTGTTGCTTTCTTTTTCTTTTAGCCAGAAAATTTGTTGTACGAAGGCATGGCAGAAGATTCAAAATTGAAGATTTGTGAGTAAATTTATCAAAAAAATATTAGATTTTGGACAATGTTTAGTTATGTCAATCAAAGAACAAGGACATACATTATTTATGATATTGAGGGGTTGGATGCTATTTTGGATAAAGTTTTATGTTATTGGGAGAAAATTATTTACCTTTATGTCTCTGTTATGAAAATGTAGTGATATTTTGCCACCATCTCAACTGTTTCATCAGACTATGTGCCTATATAATAACTTCATGTTTCATCTTATCCTTCTAGCGTTATAAGCACAAAGATGTTGAAATTTTGTAGTTATGTGCACTCTTTTGTTGATACCAATGTCTGCACTACACTTTGCCCTTTGTTTAAATTTCGAAATCATTTGCTGAATACTTTTTAAACTTTGTTGATTTTTGTAATGTTTATATACTAAATAAGGCTTATTGCCATATATTGGGTGTAACAGCTTAACCCTATACCCACAGAACCCTGCTTGGCAGTCATCTTTAATTTCATATATTGCAGGGTGATCTTTACATATGAACGCTTTTGAAATATTCAAAAAACATATTACAAGATATGAAAAATTTGTTTGATACCAAATGTGTTTAGATGTGACAAAAGGCCACTGAGTAATCAATGAAATGATTGAATGAATCGATGAAGATTCTGCTTAAAATCTCATTTTAAGGTTCCATTCTATGGTGACAACTAGTTTGGTAACCATGTATTGAATTTGAACAAATTTGGTGTCAAATAACAATTTTGTATACATTACAGAAAACTGCAAAATCTTATCTGTTACAGTTTTTTCAATATTTCAATTCCAAAAGCGTTCATATTAAAAGATCACCCTGTATATTTAGAATTTATGAAGTTATTCAGTTTTTTATACAGGGATAGTTTATTTTGATTAAGATTATATTCAAAGAAGGACCATGCTATGCTAGGGCATACCATATTTTCAATATTTTGTAGGATCTTTGCCGCCCTTTTTTAAATACCTCATATCTTTATCATCAAAATTTTATATTTAAATTTGAAAACAAATATAAATAAAATGATCTGGTTAATGTTTTTTATTCATCGCTTTCTCAGGAAATTAATTAACTTATTTTTCTTACTTATATTGTTTCAGCCGACTATGGTCTGTCTTCGATTCTTAGTCCCGAGGTCGACATGACATCAGTCTGTGGCTCCCCTGGATATGCAGGTATATGTAACATTTTGTTTTGATATGAGGATTGATTTGTGCCAAAAGTCAACCAACTCAGAAACTTTTTTAGGCTGATTGCATATTCAAACACTGCAATGGAACCTATTTAGTGTGTACAATATTTTGAAAATGATGAAGGACAAAAATAGGCATACATTGCATTTAGAATTGAAACAGTTCTGAAGTCCATGCAATGCGATTATAATTCTTTTAGAAATCAGTTTGCTTGTTGCTATAAAAAGGATAGAAAATTCCATGAAAAGTAAGTTCATTTTTAGTTTTAATCATTTACTAACTACAGCACTTATACAGTTTCATCAGCTTTTGTTTTATAGTTGACCAAAATGTTTTTATGATCATTAAAGTATATGTGGTGGGTTTACTTGAACATCCTGAATTGTTGTAGCAAGTAATTGGTGTTAAGTAAAGTTACCAATATGTATTACCAGTATATCAATTACTAGAAGAGTTCCAGATTGTTTAAAGTTTAATGCATTAGACGTCATATGATCTATTCCTAACTAGAAATAGGGTTTTCTTAGGTTTTAGTCTGCCACATTTGAAGAAAGGTAGATACTACAGTTTGTATGAATTCTCAAGCTGCCCATTCACTCATTACGGAGGAGATGGGAAAAGACATTGTCAATATGCCTTTATAACACTGTAAATGTTATGTGTTAACAGTTATAGTGTTTAATGCAATCTCTTTGAATGTTCAAACAGCCCTTCAATTTGTTAGAAAAAAACGCTCACATGATCCATATGGTGTCAAAGAAAATGTCCTCAGCTGTTGTTTTCATAAGTTTATTTTGCTATCCTCAAGATCTAAAAGAAGACTGTTACAATTGTTACAGACTTTGCATTATCATCATGATGAATAGATATGTTTCTGTTTAAGTATGGTACTGGTGGTGTTGGTTTTGTGAAAGGGATAACTGTTTAAGTGAATAACATGCTTTTATCTCATATGGGGTGAAGATAGCTCAATTAGTTAGAGCTACGTTCTATCAACCAAGAACACTGCAGGTTTGATCTCTAGCCTCGACCATATTTTGTGTTTGAAAAACATCCCCCATCAACTCTGCGGCCAGTTGCAAAAACGAGTAGCTGACCTCTTTAGGTCAAGCGAATTTAAGTTGGTGAGGAAAGCAATGACAAACTATGTCAAATGCTGTTTTCTAAAAAATTGGGACTCTTAACTCCTGATTACCCAAAGCTCAGTAAAGAGTATGGGTAACTTAACTTTTACTTTATCACATATACATTTATTATTATTACCACAAAAGTGAGGTATACAGTCTTAGTTATCTATTCCTTTAAGTGATTTTGAGATTTCTATGATTCATTGATCTATAAAAAGACCTTTTATTCTTGATGTCTATTTTGTGTATTTCTTTGTTTTTAGCTCCAGAAATTCTCAAAGGGGAGCGATATGGAAAGCCAGGGGACATGTGGTCTGTTGGTGTTATTTGTTATATTTTGTGAGTATTATGTCAAGTGATGACTTATATCTCTTAGGTGATACCTAGAAAAATCGCTTCTCTTATCTTCTTCACATATTTGTTTTTTATTGCTCTTAGAAGTTTTTTTTCTATTGGTGGTGTACAGGCACACTGCTGTGCTTCAACTTAAGAGATCTTGGGTTTGGGAATCCAAGCTCAACCTTCCTCAGAACATTTATAAGCGCATTATCAATCAAAACTCAGAAAAGAACACAGACGAATAAAGCATGTAAACAGCAAGCTAAAAAAGAACTGTATATTCCCAAAGATAGTCCTATCATACTGTTAGTGCGATCCCTTACTTTCCATGCTAAAAAGTGCACCAAAGTGATCTCTCAAAGATTAAGCAACCTCTACTTTGGACATTTATCAAAAAGTATACAAGACCTATTTAAGGATAAAAATATACAAAAAGAATTATTAAAAAAGTTTTCCCTGTTTTAAGTATTGTTTAGGTTGCTACGAGTGTTGATAAAAATCCATCCAGGAAAAGACGCCATAAATTATGCTCTGTATACAGTCAAAACTATAAATCGACATAACTTTTTCTTAAAGAAGTCTTACAAACTAGGAAGAACAGATTAACACAGTTGTATGCAAATATGGAGTCTACTTGTGATTTCTTTTCTCACTTGAAACAATCGAAAAAAAATTGCGTTTTACTATTTTCTTTGTTATGATAAATAAATTTGAGTTTTGCCAAATGTTCACAGACTGTGTGGCTATGAACCATTTTCCAGTGACAATCCCTCAGAACTGTTCAAGAAAATCATCAAAGGCCAGTATGGGTTCAGTTCCCCTGACTGGGACAAAATTGGAGAGAACGCCAAGGTGATATTGGTTATTTTATATTCTGACATTGTTTGACACATATAGGTTTCTGTTGTACATTTTTAATCAGTAGGGAACTTCTAAAAGGTGGACATATTTTTATGAAAAATAAAATTGTGAAATACGAACAAAATTAATGAAAGATGTCAGAATGTACCAACTTATACCAAAAACATAGCTGAAGGGTTTGGTTTGTCTACAAACAACAGTCTTGTGTCAATTGAATTGTTGGTTTTATTCATGTACAAGCAAAGACAAAAAAACATAAATGCATCAATAAACTAAACAGATGTCCAGTCTTATTATATAGATGGCTGGGGAATAAATTCTAGTGGTTGAGGCACCAGACTGTAAATCAGGTTGCTATAGAAGTCAGTTGTTTTATCCATATCTTGATTGACGGTTCATACACCAAATGCAAAATAGATTTAATTTTCAGTGCACACATAAAGTCTTAAGATCCATATTTTTGTGGGCAGGATCTAGCAATTAGTCCTATCTTAGGCGGAGATAAAAGATAGGTCCAATGTGCAAGTTGCACATGTGAAAGATTCTTCGGTGGTTTGAATTTAAATGAAGAGTAGCCAACTATTTAACCATCTTACAGAAGCTAACAAGGTGTAAACAAAATATGAAAGGGGGCTTTATTCAAGCGGTAAGCGAATGAACAAAACAGACAAAATAATCTGATGGGACAGATTCTTTGGTGGTTTGAATTTAAATGAAGAGTAGCCAACTATTTAACCATCTTACAGAAGCTAACAAGGTTTAAACAAAATATGAAAGGGGGCTTTGTTCAAGCGGTAAGCGAATGAACAAAACAGACAAAATAATCTGATGGGACAAGTGTTTTTCAACAAAGATTTATGGAAGGATAAATGACAAAAGTTATTCAATTTTCTGCTTTATACATTAGCCATATTTTATATTTTCTTCATTTGTTTAAAAATCTCTATTTCAGGATTTTGTAGGAAAACTTCTCACACTTCAACCAGGAAAGAGGTTATCAGCAGAGGCTGCATGCAAGAACTGTTGGGTCAATAACCACGCTGCCAAGAGGGAGCACCTAGTGGACGTTGTGGAGAAGATCAAATCATTCAACGAGTGCAGAAAGCAACAGGCAATGATTCGTCATATGAGTGTTTTTACTCACCACCCTGATATTAACAACCGACAGCTTCAGTTTGTGGATAGAAATAATGCATAACATTAGCTGAGTGCACATGGTGGGATCAATTACAATAGCAGAAGTCAGTTATGGGAAGGTTTGGGTAATCAAATATCAAAATTTAAAAGTAGTTCTGCTGTAAACAAATTAATATATTTCATTTAAAGTTAAGAAATGATGCATGATCAGGACATTATTCAAATGTTTTACACTTTTTTTATGATTTATAGGGATTTAAAGATAGCAAAAGAGAAGCTTATTAGTTAACAACAATATTAAAGATGTTTTCTTAAAGAACTATATTTAGAAATGTCTGCTTGTAAATCGTATGAACTCCTTAGACATCTCACCATGTGCACTCAGTTAAGAAACCCATAGAATGTGTATTTAATCTCTTCCTACAAAGATTTTAACACATTAACAGTTTTTGCATTAGCTTGCTCTTATACCGGATGGATAATAAAAAACGCACCGCTTGTTTGAATCAACCCTTATCCCACAATTGTTAATATTTGTTAGCAAAAATGCACACACTATTTCTTCAATATGTTTTCTGTGCCGTTATTAAATTTGGACTTGATATCCCTTAAACTGTCGAAATGATGAAGATCTCTAAACTCCCTCATAAAATCTGATATGTACATTTTCACATCGACGTATCGAACGCGTAAAGATGAACTCATAATCAACTTCTAGTAAGGGAATCTATTATTATTTATCCTTTCAACAATATGAACAAAGTCAAAACCGTTCACAAGATGAATTTCCGTTGATTAAAAGTGTAATGGAGTGCAAAAGTACAGCATAGGAAATTCCAGAAAACCTAAGAGAAGGTCAAGCTTATTAGCAGAGCGGGGCAAACAAACATTGCCTTTGATCAGGTATCTTGATGCAACTTTTGTGAGGTGGCATTGTTACCATACAAATGAACACTATTCAACGGTTTTAGAGATACAAAGTTCAAATTTGATGACGGCAAAGAAAATATATTGATAAAACAGTATGTGCATTTTTTTGACCAAATAATAATAATTGTTTGAGAAGTGGTGATTCAAACAAGCGTTGCATTTTTTATTATCCACCCGGTATACAAAAGGGAAAATGATTATAATTCCAGTTCTATGAAGGTTGTTGGAAAAATGATTTTAGGTACCAGTCATATCACTTGTGATTGAAAGAATGTCTTCAGATGTATCAGTGCATTTGCCATTTATTTCCTTAGTGAGGATTTTTTGTTTGCCTTTTTCTTATAAAATCTAAGTAGCTTGGTTGCCCAAGGTTCAACCAAAATGTATTTATCACTCCGTTTAATCATATATATGATTCATGTCAGTGAAACTATTGGTGTGCTAGTGATAATGTCAAACTGCAACAGGTTTTAATGAGGTCATGTCAAAATGGGTCAATGTTGACATTTCTAACCCGCTGTGAGACAAATCACTATTCATCTTAAATCTTAACATTGTTTTCCCTCTTTATTCCTACTTTTTAATTGAATGTTTTTAAAGTTCAGAATCTTCTTAAGCACTATGTTTTTTTTATGTTACATAACATTCTCTCGCTCTCTCTCTCTTTCATTCATACCTGCAAACAAGCACACATAACATTGATTTAAAATAGTTTTGTCTTTTGTTGGTACAAACAGCTGTGCTCACAATGGAGGTTGCAAAAATCTAAAATGTTTGCTCAGTGAAGCATGTATGATTTAACAGAGTTTGATTCTTACATGACTGTTGGAATTAATTTCAACTTTACTGAAGACATTATTGTTAAAACCAGTGATAATAAATTGTGATTTTAATTGTAGGTCAGGGGACAGTAGTCATAATGTTCATCCTGCATGTACATGTAAATAATGCAGTTATGTCCCTTGTTTTATTACACGACAGTAATTGTAGTTGGAGATTCTCTCAGTGACATAGTTGTTAAGTTGTCTAACCCAGGAGCAATGAATCCCAAACTTGAGTCTTTTCAAAATTGATTATTTAGCAGTTGTCTTGCCTAGTGTGTGCTGTTAAGAGAGGCATGGTAAGACTTATCTGCTGGTTTCAGCAAACTGCTTTGTAGTATGTACAAGTTGTGCTACAAATTATATATCATATGGGTAGTAGCATTTAAAAATGTATAATTATTGTCAAAAAAAATACCACCATCCTAGTAGTTGGTGTTGGTAAAAATCATCATGAAATTAACAAATCAGCTTTGTTGATTTCTGCTTGCTAGTAATTGGTACACATCAATTTTGAGATTCTTAATAGTACATTAAACCTGGGTTCTGCTAATTCTAATATGTGGGAACAGAACTCATACCTGGCTTGGGAAGGATTCTCAATTTTGACTTATTTTGACTTTTAGTAACCATTACAGAAAAAGATTTTTTACCAAACAGAATGTGTTGGTGTTATTGGAAATTACAGAACTTGATTTAAGTGCAACCAAATCAATTTTTAACCTCTGTATGTATACCCCCTAATCCTCCATTAAAGGTTTACAAAAAAGAATAGACACAGACTTTGTCCATTTCTTTTTTCAGTTTCATTTAAAAGTTTTGCTTTTCTTTTCTTTGCTAATTGTTTCTGAAATTCTACATTTGAAGTTATTGATAAAGCTGTAATTGGTCATTATAATTTTAATGATTATTTACTTTATTATAATTTGACACTTATCAAATCTTTGCTAAATGGTTACATCTGTAATTTTTTTCTCTCCTCCTACTTAAATTAATTTTTTCCACCTTCTTAATCTGTTTGAATGTGTACAAACATCAAGAGAATTCTATTCTATGAACAAAATGCTTTTTTGTATCTCTTGTAAGCATTTATAGAAATAGTGATATTATGGCAGATCAAGTAAATTAAAGATTTTTGTAAAAAAAAAAGTCTGCTATTGGTTCATGTTATGTACTATTTGTTTCCAGTTTTGTTTCTGATTGCTTTGTTTTTTATAATCCTCATCCATTACTTTTTTTTCACATGTAAAGAGGATGCAGTTTATGCTTAGTTTCAATGCACATTTTGCTACTTAATTTATAACTTTAGTTTATTGAAGTAAATTTACTTATCATAAATTACATTTTTTGTAGTGAATTGCCTACTTTCATTTTAGTTTATGTTTAGCTGAACATATTCACTTGAATGAATATTATGAACAGATAATTATTGTGACAACTTAAATGAAATGAATCTTATTTTGCAGAATTTTGAAAAAATAAGCCTTTTATAGGTAAATGGTCCAGTTATATTATTATTATGAACTTTGTCTCTTTGCTAAATTAAAAGGATTTGTATGTTTTTCATTTTTTCCATATAATTCATTAATGATATTGATAATTGAAATCTTTACTTATATTTCAGACTGAGCTGCTACCAGTTGCCATGACGCCAAGCTACAGTCGGATGTGTAGCCGTGCTACCCTTTACCCTGATGACATGTCTGTAAGCACAGCACAGACCCCAGTGCCTGAGGTCACTGTGTCAGTAGTAGACGCTGACGATGAGGCATCTCAGGAGAATGGAGGACTTAGTAATGAGGAAGAGATGGAGGAAGAGCGTTAAGAGTTATTTTAGAGCAATGATATTACTCTGGGTTGGATTTTCATATTAGTAGGAATCTTATATTAACCGGATTATAACTTTGTTTGGGTTCTCATGTTTTGTCTTATTCTCACTTTGATTCTTAAATGAAAAGTATGATTTTCTACACATTTTTTTAATTTTTACAGATTATATTTAGCACTGTTGCTTATAATTCATACTTAAGTATTTTCTTCATGCCAAAATTGTGTTTACATAATTGTGTTATGTCAAATGTATAGCACCAAAATATTTGTTTTGGTTGATCTGAGAATGGCTGTGATATCCTTTTATAGTATTACAATTTTATTTATTGTATTTATGTTCAATTCTATTTTGAAGTCATGTACATCAGGGCTTTGACAGTCCACATGAGGAGCCTTCAGTTAAGTCTCCTGCTAAGCCTCCACTAATTATGAAATGTTTCTTACTTATTCTTAAATACTACAGATGCAACGGAAAAGAATTTCACTTTTTCCTTAATTTTTTCATGTCTATGGTGACACTATAAAGTAAGGTATTTATCGGATTGATTTTATAATAAAAAAAATCACATTTAAACTTTTCTTATCTTATCTGCAAAGTTAAGAATATCACTGTGATATTGTGATTTTTTGTTAAGTAATTTTTACCTAAGGTACATTGTGTCATAAATAAATATTTTGAGCATTGGTTACTGTACCAATATTTTTGTATAATTTCATGAGTAAATACTCTTTTCTTTAGATATTAAACCAACAGTATTGAGATTCATGTTATACAATCACAGATCATGTACATCGAATGTTCTAGATGGCAGCTTTTAAATGCCATTCTTTTGTATCAAGTATGATAAGTCATATCTTATTTTTCTTCTATAATATAAAAGTATAGATTTGTTTAGTATTTTACATACATGTTTCCTTTTGTTATATAGCTTTTTACTAAATGTACTGAGAGTTTTACCTTACTTTTACTGTGATTTTGTGGTGATTTATCACATATATTCTCAATTGTTTTAAGATATTTTTATAGAATACGAGTCATCTTACTTAATTCAATACAGCTATTTTTGTTACTGCCTGTGCTTGATAAAAATGAGAAAATTTTAAAATTCTTGACATTATATCATTTAGTTAGTAACTTCTGATTAATCACTATGGATATAGTGGAAGAAACATGCAGATGTTTGGATATTTTTATGAATATTTACTTTTTTTAAATTAAAGAACCACCTACCTTCTGTGAAACTTAAATGCAAGATACTCCCAAGGGCCCATGAAAAATATATGTTTTATCAAAGTATATTATAGATGTCCAAAATTACATTGATATTAAAGGAAAGTAACAACGTATGACTATTTAATACATGAATTACGCCCCCTTTCATAATACTGCGTTCATATTGTGTTATTAAATATAAGATAAATACGACTGGGTAAAGTGAATAAAGAAGAGTGCATAACGAATATCCAAAATACAATATGATTAGCTAATCTAGAAACTAAAAATAACAGCTGATTTCCGAGACATAAACTTTCTAATAGACAAGTGTACACTGTAAGAACAGTTTTTACTGTATTTCAATAAAGACATCATAACAGATTTCATTATCAAGGTCAACAATTATTTTTGTAAGGTCAAAACTTCATCTTTGTATCGCTATTTATTTGATGAAGCAAAGTCTTTATGGGAGAATTTTCTAAAAAAAGCAATAAATTCTGTGTTTTCAACAGTCATAAGACTATTATAATAACAATGGCATGGGCAAACATTTCATGACTACATATGCTTGACATGTTTATGATAAATTGTTATCAACTTATTTTATATACAAGTCAAAGTTGATTTTTCAAACAATATTTAGATGATACTTCATACATTCTTCCTTATGCTCAAATTTTTTTATCCTTTTACTTTATGTACTTATGATACTTTTTCATATACCACATTAATGAAGTGTTTTAATTGTGCCTTTTTCTGTTAGAATTAGTTATGTTTGTCAATTAAGACTCTTTGGTTTTATATTTTTGCCTTTCTTGTATATAGAAATAAACAATTTATTTATTTTCAGTGTTTTGAGTGGTTAAAACTTTTGTCCTACCTTTTTGATACACTGTTTACTGACTTTCTAACAAATTTGGCACGTCCAGTTGAAAGTTGCCACTTGTTAAACTTTTAAGTTTTGAGATATTGCCTTTTAAAGATGATAAGGGGTGTCCTATCAAAATGAGGCCTTTCTTTATTCACACTTTTAAGTTTTGAGATATTGCCTTTTAAAGATGATAAGGGGTGTCCTATCAAAATGAGGCCTTTCTTTATTCCTTTTTCTCAACCATTGTACTTCATGCACAATTAAGATTAGGAGACAAATAGCATTTTGTAAGATGGCAGTTCCTCTAAAAACCTGTTGTTCACAAACGTTTGAACGTAATTTTCTCAACACCTTGTTTTTCTCGTATAAGGCTAAGAAAAGGGAATAACTACTCAATTCTCAATCAAAATTATTTCAATTTTGTTCTGAATGTCATGAAAGTGTCCAGATGTGACCGTTCATAAATTAATTTTTTTGAAATTTGCAACAAGTGGAACTTTTTTTGGGAGTGTCATAATGTTATGACATCAATCAACTAAGACAAGTTTTTTTTTTGGGAACAAGTTTGTTAGAATTATTTCAATTTAGATTTAATACTCATGATTAATGGGAGATAATGATGTTTCTGCAAACATTTTAGAAATTGGTATCTATCTTCAGCAGATAGCCAATCTTGCATTGCAATCAATAATACGCTTAAATCAATAGGGTGGGTTGGTACTCGCAGAATTTAAGTGCGTATCGATATATCAACGGAATTTGATACGCTAAAAACGAAAATCACAAAAAAAGTATAAAAAAATATCTAAGTGACGTTAAAATTTCAAATTTGGTGCAACTTTTCTATCTTTTTAAACATTTTTTATTTCAGTCTGGTATTAATTTAATAAACATGTAATGGCTTTTTATAACGTACTTTACTCAATTAAAAACAAAAACAAAAGTTTTAAAATTCTCAAAATATATTAAACATGTTTTTTTATAGAGGTTTTTATGTTTTGTGTATCCTTTTATGTCAATTAAATGTCAAGCCAAAAAAATAAAAGCCAATAAACATTTATTTTCTGATACTTTTAAAAGACCTAATTTTAGTAATTTTTTGAGGATTTTTGACGTCATTCCCGGCTCCCTTAATGATTGTTTAGAATTTTTTAAATATTATTTTCGTTTTTACTGGAGTAAAGTACGTTATAAAAAGTCATTACATGTTTATTTAATTCACACCAGGCTGATGTAAATAATGTTTAAAAAGATAGAAAAATGGCGCCAAATTTTAAATTTTGACGTCACTTCACCCCCCTAGATATTTTTTTTTC
>JAUUEB010346996.1:0-12520 GCA_032362205.1 Clione limacina
ATATTCATCCGTTTGAAATTAGGTACATGCAAATTGTTTTGTCCTTGGTGATTCTAAAGACTCCTGTTTTTCGACTAGTTAATTGTCTGTCACAACTTACCCTGTGCGAACACTATCATGGCAAAAAGTACAAGAAATATAAGCTTCATCATCCCTTTTGTTGTTCGACAAACAGATTTAATCCTTACTGACTGGAGGCTGCGATGCGAGTGACTTAATGTTGGAGACCTCAAACAAGCCTCAAGCCACACGTGTATTCGAATATCCCCGTAAAACGTATTTGCAGCTGTCAAGTTTTCCACGTCATCATGCTATTAAAACTAAAAGGATTATTATTCGTCCATCGATTATTATTCGTCCATCGATTATTATTCGTCCATCTTAAAACATCTTAGGAATGTGTTAAATACTGTATATGCGGTATCCTTCACAAAGTTTTTATTTACGGGAACTTCGAGATGTATCTCTTGTTTGCCGAAGATACCACCTCACGAAAAGCGCGAGTCAAGCAGTGTATTTTCATTTTTTATGTACAAATGTGTGAATCTCTTCATGAAGACATTATACTTGTGAAAAATACAATCTCACGAAAAATAATCGGCATTTCCCAAAAGTCTAACCGCTAACACAGTTCACAATAAACAACTATATGCCGTGAGTATGTGTGACATATGCACATGTCATATAACACGAGGTCTTCTGTAAACAAAGTAGGTTAGATAGAGGAATTTACTTTAGTCCGTTCCAATTTAAAGCTTTACGAATGTTTGATTCCTTTTTTTAACCATATCTCTGCTCATTCCCTGCTCATTCGCTTTCCCTCTCCCTCTCTCTCTCTCTCTCTCTCTCTTTACACTCCCTTTAGTGAACTCGTTTCACGGAAGAGTCATCCCCTTTCCTTTACTTTTTACAACTTTGATGAATTGTTGTATCATCTGCAAACCTCATAAGTTCTACAAATTGCCCCTGTAATGAACAGATTTGTCATTAAGGGTCGTACGCTCTGGGGGTGTTCCCTTCCTTCTTCAACCAATGTTTATTTTCGAACTTTTTACTCCCGATTCTTAACCCCCGTCGCATGCTGTGGAAAGAAAACACCCAAACAAATCGCTCTATGGCGCGCTAAAGGGGTGTAACTATAACGGGGGGTATTATTTCCCTTGTTTTTAACGTCTTCCGACGAGAGCTGATAACTCGGAATGATCAGATATTTAGAATGTTCTTTCCCTTTGCTTTCTGCACTTTGTAGTGAGTTTAATCTGCACTTTTATCTAAAAGAGCACTTGTAAAAATATGGCTAGGTTTAAGCTATTAAATTTTGAACATCCAAGGTCATGTGTTTTTCTTTTGCTCATATGTATGGAATTACACTGTGTTTAATTGCTGATAAGCTTTAAGCATTTCTAGACACTTCTTTTCTGTATCCGGACCTTGTAAAACGCACCATAAAATTCGTTTGCGTTCTCTATAAATAAATATTATGATATGCTTTCTTTTGTATCAATTATAGCTATCTTTATAGCTCCTTTAAAGATGATAATTACTATTTGATCCTTTTTATGAATATTTGGCGAGATTCTTTCAGTAGAGGAGGGAGGGAGGGAGGAAAAGGGACATATAACTTGATAAATGGTAAATTATGGATGTATGGATGGATGGGTGAATGGATGGGTGGATGGATTTATGGAAGGATGGATGGAGGGATTGATGAAGAAATAGGGGTGGAGGAAAGGAGAATGCGGATAAGGGATATGTGATTTATGTAACAAAATGCATTTTTTCGTGATTTTTACGTCCCATCGTCACACATTAGGTTCATTCAGCGACGAAGCTACTTTGTTTCATACAGTCATGCTAATCATTATAACTACATCTTTCTTTTATCATGTTACGTTATCACATTTTATAACAAAATAAAAATAAAACACATATAATATTTAAAAAAAAAATATATGCCGATTTATTTTACAATATTTAAAAATGATATCGATGTTGAATTGGGATTGGGGTCAAATTCGGCTTACATGGAGTATGAAGTATGAACCAGTTTAGCCGAGGGAGTGAAATTATAACTGATCAAATATTAAAAAATAACACAAAAATGGAAGCCGACATGTCAGCAACTTGAAGAAAGGGGAAGGGACGAGGATTGGAGTTGCCTCATTGCATCGTGATCAGAATTATTTAATGAGATTAACATCAAGGCAGAAGACGTTATTGGGTTTCACTGAGATTTTATTAACCCAAACTCATCCGCGTCGTCACGAGGTAGTAAGTACTTTGCGATTCTCTCTCGAGGACGCACTTCAGAAACGTACGCTCGCGATATCATCCCGTGTGACGTGTGACGTAAGAGGAATACCCAATACACATTACATGTCACGTCGAAATTCTGAGCAAAGGGCTAAGGTATCTTTTATCTGGGAATGAAATTCCAACCATTATCCTTAAATTGATTCAGCTTGAATGACAAGCGTACAACGGATAATAGAAATGAAATAATATATATTGCATAATTTATGATATAGTGCATATCCAGCCCTTTAGAAGGTTTTTGCTCTATGCAATTCTTAATCTATAATAGCCCGGACTACCGCAAGAATCAGGCACGTATTTCGGGGGGAGGACATCGCATAATCCCCCCCACCCACCATCTGAGGGGAAAAATAAAATAAGGAGGAAGAAAGAAAAGCAGGGGGGGGGAGAAAACTACCCCCGTAGCTCTAAATGTTCACCATTTATATCTAATTTTCAAAATGTTACGGGGAGGGCCCCCTAAATTGTTTTGACGCTCCCTATTTGAAAATCCTGGATCCGCCCCTGACAAGGACAAACACCTGTTTTCTCATCATGTATGAAGTCTTCAATGAATAATTTTAGGTGCTTTACAATAACAATCTTACAAAAACATATATTTTTCATGTCTTATTGGATTCAAACCTCGGACTTTTCGCTCCCTATTCGGACAGCCTGCACAATGACGTCAACAGTCTATCGCTTCTGCAAACACAACACGCAAATATTCCATTATCTGAATCATGTATGTCTACTTTAAAACACCAAAAATAATATCCCGACTCCTTACGCGCCGACTTTATGGGTGTTCCTAATTACTTTGCCGGGTTCACAGAATTAATTATGTCGGAGGGGGATTTTCAGAAACGAAAGATGCTTACATAAAAAATGTGGAAATTTGAGAAAAAAATGTTTTATCTTTTTTTTGCCATAAAGGATGAAGGAACGGGCTTCATGATCACCAGATAAGAATCCGAGAATCAAAATTAAAACTAAGCTTTTTTGATTACTTATCAAGACGGCAATGCAGCTTTTTATCAACTGCGTTAAATTTTACTACTTGCGAGAATAAAATTATATCTTGGTGGTGTTGATTATTGCAGCTTTTTAATCTACTTTTTTACGCTTTTGTAGATTTTTTCAGTTATGTTTTTTATCTTGTAATATAATTTAGATGGAATTATGTACTATCTCAATGTTTCTGCATACCTTGTCAAACGAGAATTTCTTATCTAAATCACCTCTTTATTCCTTTTTAATGTATGCCGTTTCTTTTTATCATAAAGCAACTGTGTATCCGATAAATCTTCTTTTATGTCTACCTGTTAAAATGTACGTTTGCTGTTTGCAATACACTTGACCGTGATAATATATTTTCTTGAAGAAATTCGAGACATTGTGTGTGTTATATGAAAACCTGATAAATATTGACAAAACGTACTAAAAGATGTTTGGTGCACTTATAGTCATGCTGATATAATCAATGTTTCCAATACAATTATCGTAGTTTAATGAAGTTCATAGTTGTTTAGTGTTTAGAAAAATGTGAACGTCATCCCAGTCACAGAATACTGGCACCGGGATGGCTAGTCATAGCACGTGTCATAATAACATACAAGACCGCTGACCGCTTCATTTACAATTTATAATTTCAATGAATGATTTATATGTGACAAATGTGATTCGAACATTTGACCTTCTGTTCTTGAGGTGGACGTCTTCGCCACTGTTTCATTGAGGTGACAGATCACTCTAAGTGAATTTACATTTTTACCATTGAAACAAAGTACTGTATCCTGATTTATGAACATTTTCTCAAAGCAAATATTTGGGAAGTTTCGCTTTTATGAGAAATTTAATACACACGTCAATGTTAATTTTTTTTTCTATTTTCAGAAACATGATTGCGAAAGACCAAAGACAGCATAAGACCCGATGACACCGCCATGTCCGCAACAATAGACCTGTCTCCTCTAAAAATGGAGATACCATCGCCTCATAGAGGTACGCCACTGCGATCTAACTCCATGTGTTCACCAAGGGACGACGATGTCCGACCTATGTCGGCATCTACTTCTGGAGTTTTCTTAAACTCCACCGACCATTTCAGAGGATCGCCGCCACCATACTCAGTAGCTACTGCTTCCGATGTTAGTTTGCTGAAAGCAAATGGTAACGATATTGATACAGAATCGGAAATTGTAGGAAACTCTATACCTTCAAAAGATTTTGTAGATGACGAAGTCGAAATGAAAACACCGAAACCCTCCCCAACGACTTTCTCTACGATCCCACTGGCCGATGGAAATGATTCAGAGTCTAGTAATATCGAAGAAAAGTCCCAGAGAAGCAGTGATTCCTCCCCTCCTTCTCCTGAAAATACGAGACGATCCCCTTTGCAGTCCGGGGTTTTCCAGCAGTCTCGTGAGAAAAAAGAAATGCCGTCAGCTGAGTGCAGTGTCGACGAAGGTCTAAAACATAAATTTGACATTAGAAATTCCAGTCTCAATACTAAAAACGTAGAACGAACAGAAGTTATTTCTTCACAGTCAGATGATGGTGATGATTCGGATTTTTCCGATCAAGGTGATGACACTTATATTGAGTGTGCGAAATGTGACCGCGTGTTTAGTCACTTGCAGCAATACACGGATCATTCTTGCTATCAAAAGCAGACGTCAACGTCCATGTCATCTCCTTCCAACGCGAGATACGTTGCTCGTAGGCAGATGAACCCTCATTCTACTTCACCCTACGACTTTCATGATGAACAAAGTGCTGAATATCGTCGTTTCTATGGAAACATATTGTTTAATCGTGATGGCTCAGTATACGTGATAGATTCTAGCATTGTTGACAAAGACACGGATATCAGAAGTCTAAAAATTCCCTTTAATAATGATTCTATTTTAGTAAAACCTAATCAATCAATTTTCTCAATTGATCGAGCTTTACCTGTGGTAACCAAAGCAATCTTTACCCCCAAGGCTTGTAACTCCTGGTCTTTGGTTGTATCATCTAATTCTTCAGATGCCAATATGAATGGTGGGTCACATTCACGAAAAGACAATGTGCGGTTTGATGTGTTTTGTCTCGAGTCTGTACAACCTGAAAAACTTCTACAGCTTCTACCGTCGAACCCCCCTTCATACAATAAGACAGATTCAATATTTATGTGTTTTATATGTAAACTCTGCTATGATTCACACGCATTCTTCCTTAGACACGTGGTTTCAGAACACTCAATAAGACTAAACGAAAGTGGAAGAGCTCTTTTCAGCCAACCAGCCATTTCAGCTATTATTCATCCATTCGGGAAAACCAAAGAGTCGGTTGTGTCCATTTTGATACCATGTCTCAAGTTTGACTCCCAGAGAAGTGAAGAAAGTTTTAATTCTGAAACTTTGCGAAAAGTAATCTCTCCAAATTCAAGACATCCCACAGTCAGCGTGAGTTTAGACTACAACAACTCCATTTCTGATTTCAGAAATATGACAAAACCAATTGCGATGTCTCCATTTGATCTGGAAAGAAAGATGTTGGAAGATAATCCATTGTATAAACACTCTCACTTTAATGCATCAAGAGACGACTACGTAAACGCTTTTCAAAGATCTCTTGGTACTAAAGGAAATAACATCTTTAAAGATGCTTATTACAGACCTTCACCGCCCGCGCCATCAACAGGCGACAAGCCCCCTGGCTCTGGAAGTTATCGTTTGTCTCCTCATGCTATGTCCATGAACAATTCTTCTACTAGGGATGTTTGTTCTTCGCCATCAATCCGTCAAAGACATACATCCTCGCCAGGTGCTTCAGCAACATCAAATTCAGATGCGACACATTCATCCTCTTCCGCACCCATTAACCACTTAATTGCTGCTCCATCTCTATCTTCTTCGGGGCTTTCATTAGCCTCGTCCATGTCTTCAGTGTTACCTCCTCACATGAGTCTACATCCTTCCTCAGCTCATATAGGACTAAATCTTCCTAGTTTTCTTGGATCTTGTGACGATCATCCTCAAGGACGAGCTCAGGGTGTCGAATGTCCTAAATGTGACATGATACTAAGTTCTTCACAATCTCTTGGTGGTCATATGACCATGACACACTCGAGAAACTCATGCAAAACTCTTAAGTGCCCAAAGTGTAACTGGCATTACAAATACCAGGAAACTCTGGAGATCCACATGAAAGAGAAGCATCCAGATAGTGATGCACAGTGTGTTTACTGTCTAACTAATCAAGCCCATCCCCGGCTTGCGAGAGGCGAGTCTTACTCTTGCGGATACAAGCCATATAGATGTGAGGTCTGCAACTATTCTACAACAACCAAGGGTAATCTCAGTATCCACATGCAGTCAGACAAACATATAAACAATATGCAAGATCTAGCAAACGGCAGTGCGGAGCTTAAGATAACAAGTCAGCAAGTCCAGCAAGTTACTCAGCAATCTTTACCTCCAACCGCCCCACCTCCAATACCGCAAACAAATGCATCAAACACCTACTCACAAGAAGATCCGCAATACAAGAAGCTGAAACAGAAGCAGTCATTCCGTTGTGACGTATGTAGCTACGAAACGTCGGTGGCAAGAAACCTCAGAATCCATATGACAAGTGAAAAACACACGCACAACATGCTCGTCATGACCCAGAACATCAACCATCTACACCAAGACATGACACTTCATCAGATGACACAGATGAACCAACTACTAGCCCTCAACCAACAAGACCACATGGCCAGACTTGGTGTAATTGGACCGCACATTCCTGGTAATTTGTTTTATGAACAGGCAGCAATGCTTATGTCAGCTGCAGCTTCCAGTGCTCCTTCGCAGCATCATCCTTCCCATCCATCTCATCCTCATCACAATCCTGGTTTTGAGTTCCCAATGAACTTAACAAAAGAGAATGGTGCAGACGATGGTTTTGGTCCATCTCACAATAGAGATGCCAACAAGATGTACACATGCGCTGTTTGTAATAAATATTGTTCAGACAGCATGGAAAACATACACAATCACATTCAGTTTGATCGCACTAAAAACGGAAGTCCAGACATCCACGTGACTTTCAGCAATGGCACATACCACTGCAATTTATGCAGTTATAAAACGCATTTAAAAGCCAATTTCCAACTTCACTGTAAAACAGACAAACATCTTCAGAAACTCCAGCTTGTAACCCACATCCAGGAAGGTGGCCCAGAGAATGAATGGCGACTCACTTATCCAGGGTCTTCAATGCAGATTGGTTGCAATGCGTGTAGCTTTTACGCCAACTCTACCCACAAGATGCAACTTCATGTCAGCACCATCCAACACGATGCTTGCGCTCAGTTGTTTCGCCATCTACAACTGCTAGAAAGAGCAACACCAGCACCAGGATTGGGTAGTCAGAAGTACTACCAGTGTACTCTCTGTGTCGCAAACGTCAGGACCAAACAGAGACTTGTGCTTCATTCACGCTCAGCTCAACACGTGCGCAAAGAACAGAACCTTATCCAGGGGCAGTTGTCTATCTTTGATGTCTACCTCATTAAGGAGATGACTGATGACGATGATGTCGACTTCGAAGATGAAGGTAAGCTTTCATTGATTTATTGATTAATTGACTTGTTTATTTGGTTGATTTCTCATTTATTTATTATTTTATGGATCTATTGATTTGTTTTAATTAATTAATTAATTGTTTAGTATGTTGATTGATTGGTGGGTTGGTTAATTTTTTAACTGGTGTTGTTTTCTCGGCTGTTTTGTTGGTAAGTTGATTTTTTGTTGAATAAACATTATCAATCTTTGTCGATTTGTTGATTGGATATGTTTTTATCACCGTTAATGTGTAAGTCTTGTATATTTTCAGTGTAAACTTTAATTTCTCAAACAAACACTTTGCTTTCATTTGATTTCTAACATAACAAATTACTGGTTTGCTGGTAAACTAAACTCAATGCTTATTTTGATTTATGATTCTTAACTACGTTATAAATTGCATTTTTTGTTTTGTTTTGTTTTTAGACAAACGTTTCTTTCCCTTTTTCTTTAATATTTCTTTTACAAAAATTGTAAGAAAAAAATTGTAAGAATTCGTGTTTGTCGTATATTTCGTATTTTCTTAACTGTCAAAAACTGTTTGAAAAAGAATGATATTTCTCTGTCTAGAATTAAAATTGATTTCCTTTAATTTGTCCTTGAACATTTTTTGTTTCTTTATAGCGATGAATGTTTCTTACTTAATACCAGCTTTCTATTCTTGTGATTATTGCCCTTTGCCCAGGTTTATAAACCGCGCGCCAGCATCAGATAATATGATCTTGTTATTTTATTGGTTACGTCCCTTCTATCAGTCGCGTGTTTTTTAAGACAAAAAAGAGACAGAGGAATTTTGATGCTTTGTTTTCATAAAAAAATCATATTTCTATGTCATTTTAAAGGACCCTACCATTAAAACAGGGTCTGGGCTGAATAATGCTATTTCGTTCTTTTGTTATTAGTTCGTGGTTCGTTCTATTTTTCAAATCCATCTTTCTTCACATTTGAACTTTGAAAAATTAAAAAAAACATAAGCTGATGATTACAAAATCACACAGACACACAAACACATATGCACACAAATTTATATGGAATTTTATGGGATATTAATGAAAAGTGAATTGAATGTAAATTCAAAACGCCCAGACCTATTCAAACGTTACAAAGTGACACTCGTGAGACGTGCTTAACACACGGTCATTTTAAGCAGCACATGTTTTTTTCTGTATCATGTTTTTCTATTAAAACTAGTAGTTGTTTATTTTGACATGCTCATGTTTCTGTATCACGTTGTACTGTATCAATCATCATAAAAAAGTAAAGAAACTAATGCGATGAGAAAAGGGGGCTTAACCTTAAATTGTATTGCATATGAACCCAGAGTTCATTCTTTAAATATTGCTGACGGCTGCAGACTTCGCCATCGGATTTTAATAGATACAGCATAAGCCTCATTACATTTACTTTCCTTATTTAAAGATTATAGACATTGAAAATGTTGATCAATTTTCTATTGATCAAAAGGGGTATAGGGGAGTAGAAAAAGGTTTTTCTATTATGATAACGAGAGAAAAAAAGATAAAAAGATTGTTGTTAAAGACAACCCAATGGTAGTCTGTTTATATATGCAGTGGTGGAAAACATACTTCTTGTTGTAATTTTATAACCTTTTTAAATGTCATCATTATTTTTCGCAAAGCGCGTGAATAATTTATAATAATAAATGAATTATGTCATACGATAATTTATTTTTACTTTTGTTATTTTGCATTGGGCCACCTAAAACTTAATCGCATGATTTAATTTGGCAATAAAATCAATTGATTTCAAATTGAGTTTGTTGTTTGGTCATCTATCAAGCTTGTCCAGGCTGCATGACCGGCTTTAAACAAAATGTGAATAGAATAAGGCACAGTAAAGAGTAAGTTGTAGTTTTCTTTTTTAAGATTTTCTAAGTGAAAACATTCTCACTTAACGGCCATTGGTGGCTATTTTGATAAACAAAAAAACATTTACAATCTAAAGAAAAAAAGATATAAAAGCTTATATACTTGACTTATTTTGTTATTCACTTTACATCAAAAATGTAGGTCACTTTACATCAAAAATGTAGGTCACTTTACATCATAAATGTAGGTCACTTTACATTAAAAATGTAGGATGTGTATTTATGTTCATTATTATCCTGCGATAAATATAAGAGCACATGGTTTACATCAGATGCTCAGAAATACATTTACAATTTGTGGCTCCATGACCAAGTTGGAATGACCATTGGTCACCCCGCTGTGAACAAGAGGGAGTTTTGAGCATATCATTTAATCACTCTGGGGTTACTCCTCTTTGTAAGCTGTATTTTCTCACATACCCTAAAAACCATCACGGAAGGAAACCCATCTGCAAAATTTCATAAAAATCGATTAAGCCAGCCAGTCTGTTCTAATCTTTTTAAGGAACATTTTTTATATAGATGGCGTCTGTGTGAAGTCTTCGTCATCACTTTTACCTTTTAGTTCACTACGGGTTTACGGATAGTCACACCAACGTTGTCATGGTGACACACAAATTTTAAAAAAAATCCTAGCAACTGTGCTGAAATCCAGATGTTTTTATATTTAAGTTATGTTCGAGAGTAATTACGATTTTATCGCTTTAATTTGTTTTAATGCGTTATTAATTATGCTTACAATGTTTACGAAATGTCGTGATCCATAATAAGTAATCTTCGTTATGTAACTATTTATGAGTTAGTGAGGTGTATCAAATTAATTACATAATTTGTTTTATTAATTTATATTTTTGTACACTTACATAAATTATGGGCTGTTAATTATATGTTCATTATGCTATCACTATTGTTTTTTATTTTTAAATTTATTCATTAACCTTTTCATCGTCATTCACAGTAACTATCACTATTTTTAGAATATCTTTCTTTGGATGACTTTTCCTGTTTTTCTATGTAATAGTTTACAGTCAAACAATTAAGGCATTAAAGCACAGAGTAAGTAACAGTGCAAACAGTTTAAGGAGTGACATTACACTAAAAATGAAACCGAGTGTCTGTTTGCGGTGTTGTGAAAACACTGAAAATGAGGCAATAAAAATCAACGAAGCAAAGTTGATGTAGCATCAATTTCCCCTCACATAGGTCGGTCGTTAAGGTAAAAGCCATGGAGTTACCCTTATCAAATTAGTCGTCTGGCTAGATGCTTTGTGACTCCATGGGAAGGATCAAGAGATGTCTCAGGCAGCCCTCCTGTCATCCTAGCGGTGTAAACAGTTCCAATGAGGATCAGCTGCCGCTATTGTTCCGACGTTGCCGCTATTGTTCCGACAAATACCTCCAGTGGAGATTTGAACATTTACCCCCACGTCCGATCTTTTCGCTAAGCTATTCTGTGGCGTCTTTTCTTTTATTTCTGGCCTTCTAACCCTCGTAACCGCTATAATGAATCAGGGGACTGACGAACTTCTTTGTTACCTGATAAGGTGTGTTTTTACAAGGGATAGGGTGGAGGACGGTGGCTGATGGAGGATATAGTTCTTTGGTTAACGATTTATTTACACTTTAATAATTAGTATATTAATCTAATTATTTTCTGCCATTATTTAATGCTACAATGTAGGTTGTTGTAGGGAAATTAGAGATCACTTACAAACTGATCCAAAATGTGTATTTGTTTAAAGAAAAAATAAGGAAATTAAAACACGTGTTTTATCTTACAAGGAAATATTATATTTAACCTTGAGAAAACTTATAACTGGAAATAATTAAATGAGAGTGTATATATATGTGTTTTAAAAGAGAGAAAATAGAACAAAAGATATTAAAATTCCTAAGAGAACTGCGGTGGTGAAATAAGAGAGCGTGACGTGCTTCGTTAATTTGAGTTTATGCTAGCCTAGGATAGACGGCGCCACTGTGTGCAGTCACTGAGCACCAAAGGCCTGCTGAGCTTTTCTTCATTCATTATAATGTACAACAATAAGATAGCCAACCCTAGCACCACTATAGCCAACCCTAGCACCACTATTGCCATCTTTTTATTACCGTTGGTGGCATTCTTATCCAGCATGGGGTTAATCCTTTGGGGTGGAAAGTAGGAAAGACACTTAACTTTTTACTGGCGGTTTGATTAAAAACGGATAGATTGAAAGGGGTTCGTTAAGATCTGTAACATATATCAAATTCACACTCGATTGTAAATCGATAATAGGTTTTGGAATATAATTTTGCTGTCTGTTCATAGGTCTTGAATGTAGTATTTGAACTTATAAATATTCATATTTCTCTGTTGTACTGTATAATTTCAACGTCATATTTCTCCATTGCACTGTGGTATTTTTTTGCGTTGAAATACCATTATCTCTATGTTGTACTATAGTATTGTACGTATTTTTATAATGTATACTAACTCATATTATTCAGACGCGTAGCCAGGATTTTAAAATGGGGGGGGGACAACTTTGGATACAATAAAAACAATGGCCGTGAAGCGGCCGAAATTTTTGACATTAGTTATAAATGGTGCAAATTGAAGGCATTTTCAATGTGAACTGCGGGATAAATGGCCGCGAAGCTGCCGAAATTTTGAAAATAAGTAAAAAATTGTGCAAATCTAGAGCATTTTGGATCGAAATGGGGGGGGGGGGCATTCCCCCACGTCCCCCTAGCTATGCGCCTG